>JBBMOI010000011.1:6232500-6392500 GCA_038088405.1 Porites divaricata
TGGGTGGGAGGCGGGGGGAGGAAAAGAGTGTATTATGAAGGATTGGAAAATACAGGGTGTCCCAAAAGTTCGTTCCTCTAATTTAATGCACTACAACGTTTGATCAAAATTTTATTTTACACGAAATTTCTAGAAGATGTTTATTTGTCTATCAAGTACATGTATTCAGAATTTCAGTAACTGGCATGCCCTTTTTGTTTTTTTATATTAAAATCACATTCTGTAGCTGGGTGTTAATTGGCAGACTAAGCAGAGGTTTTTTTGCCATCTCAGGGACCTCTAATTTTAAACAGCTTTTCATGACGCTTTTATTTGGCTTGCTAACTATGTGAGACTGAGCTTCCTTGTCGAGTCTATTATTTTGTACCTAGCCTTCTTTAAAACTGTTTTAGCTGCTTTATTCAGACCTTCCCTTAGTTTCTTGCCTTCAAAACCTTCTCCATGATCATTCTACCACCCAACATTCGGATTTTTCCAGTTTATAGCAATTTCTACAACAGATAAACCAGTACATCGAAGTATACAGGCTTATGCTCTCACGCAACTGAACGTTTTTGCGTTAAGGGGGTTTATCTTTCGTGATGTTCACAAAAAAAAACAAGGAAGGAGTTCGAGCAATTTGGGCTATGAAATACCAAAAATTTGTGGCTGGAACATGTACTCGCGCACGCGCACCTTTGGCGCGGAAGTACACAGATCGAATATTCGAGTCAAAAGATGGCACAACAAGTATGAAAATAGTGAATTATACCGTCTTGAGTTCGACGTCTGATTCAACGGACAATCTTAACTTTATTTACGTCAACCTAAATATTAGAGTTGGGTTCGCCTCATGAAAAGTTCGACGTTTGGCCTAGGCCTCAGGCTGTTTGTGCCGTTAATCTTAAAACGTAGCTCGCGGATGGATAGTTCCTCGTATCGGTCAAACGATTGTAATAGACATCAAGTTGAAATTTGAGGGCTAATTCAAACTGAGGCTACGTTCAGACGACAGCGCACGAATTTTCGACCGGCTGAAACGTTGACCGGACACTTCTCTCACACGGAACCATTTAAAATTTTCGCTCTGTTCACACGGAAATTAGTGTACGACTAAGCGTCTCAATTTTCAACATTTTTGCGCATGTTCTACATGGGTATATAGTGAAAAAATGTTTCAGAGCTCCAGAAACGACTGACAACGAACGAAATCCATGTACAAAATAGCGCTAAATCGCGTCCGAAAGATACATGAATTTACTCGTTCAAATTTTTGACAAGCAAGTAATGTAACTTCCCAGTCATGAAAAAGAGAAAAATACTTTGCGATCATCGATAAGCAAAATGCAGTGTGAATAAAAGAGAAAGGAACTTTCGCTGATTTCGACAGTTTAGAGAATCTACAGGGTTAAATACGACCGTACAAGTTACTAAACGCCTCATTGTCGCATAACTAAACGCTAGAAAAATACACAATTTAGATAAAACTATATTACTGAACAAAAAAGACAAAGAGTTTCGAAGTAAAATACAGGACTAGAAGGAGTAGTATCGTAGAAGATAAAGCCTTATTAAATGTTCTTTTTACAACTTTAAAAGACTAAAATTACCTTGATGTATTGATTAACATTCAGTCTGAACAGCTAAAAACACTGCTCGAAAGTTAAAGATGTCAAGTATTTATGAAGAGAAAAAAACCATTCGGTCAGAAAAGAAAACGCAACTCGTCGCACCCAAAATATTTGGATCGTCAAGTGAAATTGAAAGAAGGCCACACCCATTTTACGTCATATTTGGAGTAAGGTCAAAAAGCTTTGGACCGAGTCGATAATTAAATATCTCTGCTCCTTGCTTCCTTTTTTGCCTTCAAAAAAAAGACAGATTATTTAATAAAGGAATAATATAGAATTATGACGCATAATTATTCGTTTGCTGAGGGAATTTAACAAAATATTAAAAGCAAAGAATAGATCAATCAAAGGGATGACTTTGGACTTTATATTCAGCTTGCCTAAAAACAATGTGTTGTTCTATGATTGGACAGATTGTTTTAATCACGTGAAAAACATACGTAAAGTCCTAGAGCATAATAAAGAAACACAAAGTTTTCTTCATTTTTTTGCGTAATAAATAAATTAAATTATACCTTTAAGATGTTTACATGAGCAAATTTTCATCCCGAATAGATTTCAAGAAAATTTGTAGATTTTATGTCATCGTTTTCTGTTGATGTAGAAGCGGCGATGCCAACAAAACATACTCCAAAAGGCTGTCTCCGAGTTGCCTCAAGCCTCTGTTTCAAAGAGAAGCTGAGTGCAAAGCCATTGCTTTGAATTTTGTTTTTTTCACTCTAATAAGACTCATTTTCACAAGAAGGATTTTGCACTTAGCCTCGTTTTGAAAGTAAGAGTTTTTGGGGATCGGAAACAACCTCGATCCCAGGGTCCTTCCTTTCCTACTCGTAGTAGGAGAGAACCTTGGGAACGAGGTTAGCTCGCTGAACGGCCCATTAAGTTCAAAGTTAGAAATGTTTTTTCACTTATGGTTTTTCGTACACGCACTGCAGCCAAAGTTATGGGCATCGAGCGCTAAGGGGTGACACCTTGAAAAACGGGTGCGAGACTTCGGCTCTTTGTCTGGTTATTTTCTCACCCAACCCAACCTTCCAGGGAAGGGGGCAATGGTGGCGGGGTCTTAACCTCACCCAAACCAACCTTACGAGAGCTAGCGCGCAAGCTACAGTCAGATGGCCAATCAGATGAGTACGAGTAGAACTCTTCCGATTGTTTTGACCAATGAGGATCTAGGTACGAAATAACTTGAAAGCACGAGGGGGAGAAGGTTCAGCAACCTTGTTCCCAGGGCTTTTCCTGACCCTCCCCTGGGGACGAACTTGGAGGTTCAGGTTTAAGGAGGCAGCGAGACCAAGTGGATAAAGCACTAGAATTGCAATCCAGAGGCCCCGAGTTTAATTCTTGCCCTAACCGCTAGCTGAATTTGTTCTCGGTAGTCCCGAGTTCAAATCCTCGGTCACGCTTGTAAAATAGCCGACTGGTTTGCTTTCGGTCAGTTAGGATACTTATTAACCTTGTTATGTTTGTTTCAAATGTTTGTTTCTGTCCTTACTTACTTGTTGGCCACAATAAAAACTACTGGGCTAACAGTAATTGTGTTACCCCTATAACGTCTATTTTTTCTTTGGGAGGGGGGGGGGGGGCGCTAGTGGTTCTCCATTTTCTTGTCAGCCGTATAGTGAACAAACAGAAGATTCGACGTGCAAATTGAAGCACACTTCTGCGTTATGAAACTCCGCTTGGGTCTTTGTACTCAACCATTGTTAAGCCCGGCTAAAGGAGGAGGGTTGAGCAGGGGAGACAAAACCCCATCCCGTAAACAAGAAACAACAACAACAACAACAACAACAAAACCAAGGCACAGCAACCAAAACCACAATGCACATCAACAGTGGTAATGGCGATGAAGTAAAGAGATGGATAGATTTGGAATCGACGTCAGTGGCGGATCCAGGCGAGGCACCCGGGGGGCCCGGCCCTCCCTTAATTTTTAGAGCAAACTGAGACCCGAAGGGCCGAAATAATTTTTTTGAGGCTGGGCTTTCCCCTTATCTCAGGGTCTGGTTGACCAGGCCCCCTCCATATCTGAAGGTTTGGATCCGCCACTGGACGTTATAGGGAATGGAAAACAAGCCAGAGGAAGATCGTGGGAAACTTGGAGAAGGACAATGTCCAAAAAGTTAAAGGAAAGCAACTTTTTATGGGTATTGATGGCGTGGTCTGATCGGGGTCTTATCTGCCAGTAAGTTCCATGAGAATTGACTAACTTAGGTCATTATTTATCGCCGGGGGGAGGGAGCGGAGGATTTGGGGCTAAACAAGGTGAAATTTAGCCGACCACCCCTTTGAGTGTTACTTTACTGAAGTGATCCCCCCTGATAACATTTGATGACTTTCGCGATCCCCCCTCCGCCATGTCTTCATTTCCCAAGCAAATTTGAGTGGTCCCCCCTCTGAACCCTTCCACAGTTTTAAGTGATCCCCCCTTTTGGGTTTTCAGTTACGACTGATCCCCCGTTTTGTTCTCCCAAAAATCAAGTGATCCCCGCAAAATCCTCCCCCTCCCCATTCAGGCGGAAAATAATGACCGGTCCCTTAAAACTTTGTCATAAGGGAAATTTATTATTATTATTATTAGTTTTGTTGCTATTTTTACATTAACAAACGCAAGATGATATCTCCCTCCCATATCCCCAGCGGTTGTCCCAGAACCCAGCGCATAAGTAGCCCCCAGGCCCTTGCGCACGGAATGACGGCCCGGTAATGACGTAATCAGGAACCATATTTGAAAAAGGTGATCTTGCCATTGGAGGAATCGTAGGTGAAGCGAGGTGCACGGCATCCCGGATTCCCTCGATGGAATTCCCGGATATGATAAGCGCCAAACGGGAGCCAGCGTGGGGTGCCAGGAAAACCGCGCCGGTCTGAAGTGAGGAGAAGTTGCAGTGACCTATGACAACGAAAACACCGATGATCACTTGCTGTTTGCAGAGATAAATCTCATTTGATACCATGGATGAATAGAAAAGTGCATGACAAATTCAAATGAAAGCTATTGAGCAGTTCATTTCTGTGGCACTGTTTTTACTACGCCGGGATGCACAAGGTAGTTCTAGCTTTAGAGTCTGTGGATGAAATCTTACGGTGTGACCATTCAAAGAAAGGCTAATAGGCAGCACGTTCCTGTGGTACTGTTTATCATGTCGTACAAGATCGTTTTAACTTTTGAGTCTGTGGATGAATTCCTAGAGTGTGACCATTCAAATGAAAGCTACTGAGCAGTACTTTCCTGTGGTACTGTTTATTATGTCGTTCAAGATCGTTTTAACTTTCGAGTCTGTGGATGAATTCCTAAAGTGTGACCATTCAAATGAGAGCTACTGAGCAGTACCTTACTGTTTATTATGTTGCACAAGGTGGTTCTAACTTTTGAAGTACTTTTATTGTCAGAGTTGGTTCTTCTTTGAGCCAGTGAATGAAATTCTTAAGTGTGTTCATTAAAATGATAGCTACTGAGCAATGCTTTAACCTTCAAAGATTATTATTCTGAAAATTTAGTACATAACAAAGCTTTCTTGTGCTACCACTGAGAGTGGTACAAAGTTGGATCTACTTGGAATCAAGTCTGACCATTTGAATTAACAGAACGAAAGCTACTGACTGAAATTTACCTACGGCGCTATTTCTCCAAATGAAATTTGATATCAACTTAAACTTTTGACATTGGCTGCTGAGAATAAGTATTTGCCTGCAAACGCAGACGTATCTGCGGTGGAGAGAAGCGACGACCAGAAATACGTCTGTGTTATTAGGCTAAACAAGTAAAAGCACGGCGGTGGCCTGCAGCAACAAAATAAAACGTTCCATTCTGTGGCACGCGGTCTGGAAACGAAACACTGCATTCTGGCGAAATCTTCATTTTCCCCACGGCTTTTTTATTTTTAGCTAACACCCTTCAGTGCCAGATCCAGACCTTGAGATAAAGGGGAATCCCGGTCTTCCAGACCCTTAAATAAGGGGAAGGGGGGGGGGGGGGCGGGCCCCTCCCCTGGATCGGCCGCTGCCCTTTTGATTCCGTCACTTTTGCTTTGTTTTGATAGTGATTTCGAATTTTAGACAATCAACGTACCACAGAGATACCGCGCTTTCAGGTCTGACAGGTAAGGTCCTTTGACAAATAAGGGAAGTAAATACCAAAGAAGGAAAACATACCCAATGTCATTTTCTTGTCCAGATACTTCAGTGGAACCTTTCCATGGTAACGTTCAACCCATGTGTTTTCCAGAGGGCTGCCCACAAGAATCAAGTTATAGCGGTCAGCGGTCTCCACATCTAATTCTGTGTCACGGACAACTGGAGCCCAAGCATCAGAAGTTAAAAGGAAGAGATTGGCGATATACACTGCAAACTGCCTCAAGGCAACTTTTATGTGATGATGTTGTGATGAAGTACCTGAAAAAACGATTGGTTGTTCTGGTTAAATGCAAACTAAAGTTTAAACTTAAGTCATTTTTAGTTTTTCGCTTCTTTCGCTTGTTTTTTTTTTTCTTGTTTATTCTTGCATTATTTTTTCTCACCTCTTTTTTTCTTTTGCACTCACACGTTCAGCCTTTTCTATTTTTATCCTATTTTAAAGATTAATGATCATTTCCTATTGTGCGTACTTAGAGTTAAATTGCCGATGTCAGCATTGTAATTATTAATCTATTAGGTATTATAATCTTAAAAGGTGGTCCTATTCATAAGCCTTATTGGCTTTCTTGGGCTTCCTTGCCTTATCTTTTTTTTTTTTAATTTTTCTATTTTGTGTATGGCAAAAATGACAATAAACAATAAACAATAAAAAGACAAATACGTTATCCAAAAGAGTTAGTTAGCCTACGAAGGCAGTCGTTTCTCCTCGAGTTCTCGCTCCTCGCCCGTAAGGAACACAAAACTTTACGTATACCATAACCGACCAGGAGAAACATAAAATCACAACTCATTCATGTATCGTATCACATACGCTACAATCAGCTTTCGTTTCGTCATTTCGGTTTCCCATGCCGATCGACCGGACGGACAGCTATATACTTATATATACTATATCAGATAACTGCAAAAGGTCAACAAGAGGTCGGAATCAGTTCACCGAAAGTGAAAGTTATATTTGAATAAACTTCCTGTCTGTTATTTCCTTTCAAGAAAGTACCTGTGACATTTATTTACACTGTACATTCATTTTCGTCAAAAACGACAGAGTATCAAGCCCTTATTCTGACACAACATGAATATCTCCTTAACAACTTTTTACTTCAAAAGAAATAACACAACGCGACAACAAACAGTAACGCCTGATCGCTGTATTACCACTGAATAAATTTCATCATGAATACCGTTTTTCAAGAAAAGATGAAAGGATAGGGGGGATTTTCATCAAGCGTGTAAGGAAATACAGTCAAACCTTGTTAACGTGGACACTAAGGGAACCATAGGAAGTGTCCGTATTAAGCTGGGTTGAATCCCGGGGGGGGGGGGTACTCCCATACATTACCTATACGGGTATGTGCCGCCCAACGGGGTCGTGATTTTAGAACGGGGTATCTATTTCAGAGGCGTTTTCTAGAACGGGGTATAATATTTCGACCGCACGAAAGCTCCAGTTTTGTAAGCAGCCATTTGAAATTATTCAAGGACGGATTGCTTTTAAAAATACAGTTCAATGCGTTAACAAGCAAACTGTTGTACTCTTGTTGCACCCTGTGTTTTAGCGTGCAGGATGGGCGTATTTTCTATTTCTAGAACGGGGTATCAGTTTTAGGGCAAATTCTAGAACGGGGTATAAAAATTGGCCCATGTCTAAAACGGGGTATCAATTTTAAAGGAATTCTTTTTTAAGAACGGGGTGCCAATTTGGGGTCCCGGGCGCCACATACCCACCCAAAAAATACCCAAGTGCCCCCCCGGGGAGTTGAATTTAGAGAAAATGTATGGCTTTTTTTGACAGGAACAAAGCAAACTGTCCGTAATAATGAGGTGTCTGTATTTAGCGGGTGTCCGTAAAGCGGAGTTTGACCGCTTTGATAACAGGTTACCTTTCCTTCTTCTAAGTCTTCCCAGGCTACGGATGAGGTACAGATGCAGCGGCGGATCCAGGGGAGGTGCCCGGGGGGCCCGCCCCCCCCCCCCCCCCCACACACACACACACCCTATCTGAAGGTCTGGATCCGCCACTAAGATATTTAATAAATAGTCTCAGGAAATAAAATGTTATTATAAAACTGAATATAGTCGGTATATTTGGTCGCTATTTTAGTATATTTTAGTCGGTATTTTTTACGGTGTGTGTAAAGCGGAGTTTGACTGCTTTGATAACAGGTTACCTTTCCTTCTCCTAAGTCTTCCCAGGCTACGGATAAGGTACAGATGTTTAATAAATAGCCTCAGGAAAGAAGATGGTATTATAAAACTGAATATAGTAGGTAAAGAATCAATGTATTACCTAAAGACAAGTGAAACTACTTGACTGGAAGTCAAGGCTTATAAATTAAGTGAAGTTATAGTCAGCTTTACGATTTAAAGTTTCATAACATGACAAAGCAAAATGATGATGATGATGATGACTTCCGCACAGGCCACGTTCAGACCTATTCAGGACTACACTCAACCGGACAGTCGTATTCAAAATATTTATTTAACCTACTTATGAAATTAATCCTGGGTTCACACCATTGACAGGAAGTTCTTTGTTGTCTCATTTCTAAGAAATGTGCTCATCAAAACAAACGAAACGAATTAGTGGACGTCTAGAAAACTAATTCGGGAAAAACCCCTTCAAAACAAAGCAAGCACTGTCGCATTTAGTGGAACAACGACATTGTTTTAGTGAGACAGGCAAGATCGACAATGAATCGCTATCGTCAATTATCCGAAGAGGAAAGGAATTTTCCATCAATTTTCGATCTACAGAATCTGCGATTATTATAAGGCCACCCCATGTAGTCATAAATGTACCGGACGATGATCTCGATACAACAGAAGCCAACGCAATGACGCTACTACATCGCAACACTCGCTTATATTTCTTCTTCGCTGGGCAGTGGTTTTGGCCTGCAGAAAATTTCGTGGAAAGGCACAACTTGCCAAGAAAAGTATGCAGAATCGCATACGCCATTTGGCAGGTGATAGTTGTGCTCATAATGTGGTCCTACTTCCTGTACTCGATGGGATTTTTCCCACCGCGAACCATTGAGGAAGTCGATTGGTTGTGCCCGCTAACCGACATCAAGAACATGGTTCACGGTTTATGTTGGATAGTAAATCAGCACACGGGACTCGCATTTTTCTTCTTCGGCAACTTTGAAAGTCTTCTGAAGCAGCTGAGCATCACCAAGGAAGAGGTACGTTTCCCGGAAACGGTGAACTGGGGGTAGGAAGGAAACAGGGAAGAAAAAGAAGAGGATGGCCCGGGGTGCATTCCTAGGGAAATGTAACTTATGCTTTACAAGTTATTTTATTTGAGCACGAAATTTGTAGTACTACTGTTGAATATGCTGCACAAGGAAATCTAACTGTAATGAAGCAGTCGTGGAACCCTATAGTGCAACCACGGGCGTCCCAAGCTCACGTTACGAGCGTGTTATGTAAATCAACTTTCTTACGCGAGAGTCGGTGTCGCGTTACAAGCAACAGTTGAGACTTTGTATGAGAAATAAAATTCTGAGGTCTGCGAACGCTAAATATCATATTTTTTACTTTTCTTCTATAAAATAAATAATGGAGACTTACCTTTTATGTACTACTGTGTTTTTGGTGTTAATTTATCGATTTAGTCGGGGGTTTTTTGCTGTTATTGACAGGGGTCAAACAATAAAAGCCCAAAAATTGACTACATCGATAAATTCACACCAAAAACACAGCAGTACATAAACGGTAAGTCTTCTTTATTTATTTCATAGCAAAAAGTAAAAATTATGATATTTAGCTTTCGCAGACGAGACCTCAGAATTTTATTGCTCACACAAAGTCTCAACTGTTGCTTGTAACGCGACACCGACTCTCTCGTGAGAAAGTTAATTTACGTAACGCGCTCGTAACGTGAGCTTGGGATGCCTGTGGTGTAACCACTCAAATGAAAGCTACCGAGCAGTACTTACCTGTGGTTTTGTTTATTATGCTGAACAAGGTGGTCCCAACTTTTGAGTCTGTGGATGAAATCCTAAAGTGTGACCATTCAAATGAAAGCTACTGAGCAGTACTTTCCTGTGGTACTGTTTATTACGCTGTACAAAGTGGTTCTAACTTTTGAGTCTGTGGACGAAATCCTATGATGTGACCATTCAAATGAAAGCTACTGGGCAGTACTTTCCTATGGTACTGTTTCTTATCCTGTATAAAGATGATTAGTTTTGAGTCTGTAAATCTAATCCTCAACGCGACCATTCAAATAAAGCTACTGAGTAGTACCTTCCGGAGATACTGGTTGCGAAAACGGCTCGGTTTCTCCTCGCTAAAGGGCTGTTTTTGCAGGTTATTTATGACACCATGAAGAGGGTTCATCCACTATTGAAACTATTGAAACATTCTTGTGCTGTTGACATTTTTTCAAGACGTTTTCTATACTTAAGATCAGTCTTTCTAAATCGTTTCTGCAATCTCTAGGTGAAGAGAAGAGCTTCGTCCCACTCGATCTCCTTTTTCTTGGTAAATTCTGTGGCTTGGTTATTTGTCGTTCCAATAACTTTGCATGCCACGCAAATGTTAATGTCAGATTTTTTGCCAGTGTCAAGATACAGAGATGGAAAGATCACAGCTACAAATAATTACACCTTCCCGGCCACACAGGTGGCCTTCGATGTCATCTTTTACGCAGCCAGTCGCGGTTTCTCGCTGCCCATTTTCTACGCGTTTCTCTACATGCTGTTGTTCCTTTGTTGCGAAGTGGAAAAATTCAAAGACGACCTTGGAGACGGTCACTACCCAAGCGAAGATGAAGCCAAGAGAAAAGCCATAAAAATAAGAACGCTGATAAAGGAGGCAGAGAAGGCTTTCCGTTTTTTCCTCTCGTTGTACATAGCCATGATTTTATTGGCTTCAGCACTGGAAATTTTCTCCATCGTGGAAAAAGCTGAAACCGTGATACTAGCAAACCACACAGTTTATGAAATACCTGCCAGCGCTGCAGCAGCCAGCGTGCAAACTTTAAATGTTGGGTCGAAAAATTTGATGCCTTTTCCGCACAGGTAGGATTTTAATTGTAAATCTCATTACAATATTCCTAAGGCTGTGTCCACACTATACTGGATAGCTTTTCGCGGCGCCACGAAAAGCTATCCGGTATAGTATAAACAACAACGTCCCGGGGCAGCACAAGGCGTTCACACACATCGAACATCGTGCTGGCGCGATTTCCAAGAGGTTTTAGTGTACTACATTCTAGTCCTCACTTCTGAATATTCTGTCTCAGTGGGTTCCAGTCCTCGCTCCTGCTTAAACTTCCGGGACGGTCCGATTCGCTGCACCAAAGTGTGGCACAAAACCTATCCGATACGTGACGCTCTATGCACATTCTAGATCGGAGCGGCGCACCTTCGCTCGGTTACAGAAATCGCGCCGAAATCACCGTTCTTGCCGTGCCGTTCTCGGCGTGCGCTCTTCTTGACAACAACAGAAAAGCTGTCTTAACCTTTCTTCAATCTTTAATCGGTTAATTGCCAATAGCATGGCTAATCGTGGCAGTGGGTGGTATCATTAGGCAGTAGTTGATGACAGATGGGTGTTGGCCGCGGACTTAAACACGAACAAAGAAAGGCCCTGGTTGTTCAAACGTTGGATAGCGCTATCCATCGGATAAAAATCTATCCACGGGATAACGCAATTGGTCTTCGTACTACTTATCGGCTGGATAGCGATTTATCCGGTGGACAGAGCTATCCAACGTTTGAACAACCGAGGCCAAGCGATAACAGCAGTAAATGGAAGACCGTTCCACACAGGTATACACCGAGCAAAAAACGAATGCATGCAGGGATCAACAGAAGCGGGTTAAAGATTGTATGCCGTACTATGGGACTTCCTGGTACAATCCCATGTGTCCTGTCTTCTTTTTTTCCCTGGGAATGTTAACAATAGAAATGAAGGATTTAAACTAATCAACAAAACATTTAAGTGAGGAATGCTTAGTTCCCCAGAATTAAAGCTCATGATCACATTAGTACTAACACGTTACCATGTGTACTCCTATTCACAGGTTAACGGGAAATCGCGCAACTCCGTATTACCTGGTTGTACTTCCTCCCTCAAATCAAACCGTGGGAATGTCTGGAGGAGAAGAATACACCAGAAAGATTTTGGTTGATCAGTACAAGGTCACGACACAAGAGATCGTGGTGACAGCTGTATTGGACTTAACAGAAAACGTGGTCCTCTACGCCTTTCCACTCTACCAGATGTCTGTTCTCAAAAATTGTTTAAAAAGAGTCCTGGAGATGGTGCAAGACAGTGATTATGGAGCACAGGACACCCACTTAGACGGAACTACATCTGGCGATAATGCAGCACAGGGAATCCACTCAGACGAAACTACGTCTCGCGATTATGGAGCACAAGGGACCAACTCAGAACATAAGGCTTCTTGGGAGGGAACGCCTAAAACTATATTTAGAACAAGACAAGAGAAGGAAGACTTCACCAATTGGTTCCGCACTACATGTATTTCTGGTATTAAAGTTCTTGGCAAAGAAGTGAGTTTTCTCTGGACCTTGGCGTTGACCTTCTTTGGTCCCTTTGTTGTGGTGATGGTGAATTTGATGTTCAAGCACATTCACGTCGAATCTCCGTGGCATTAACAAGAAGACAAAAACGCTGGACAAACTTGTTTACTGTGACCTACACGATGTAGTTTTTCCTAACTGATTATAGGTTGAACGATTGCCGGCCATCTCGCCACACAGTTCAGTCAGGAGCCGATCGGCTCCTGGTTCAGTTGATTCCGAATTTCGCTACACAGTTGTATTTTGAAATTGATGCACGCCGTGATAGTATTGCATCCCAGTTTGTTCCTTACGCGAATACTGTGATACACAAATGAGAGCATAACTTTTCAGCCCACGTTCACTACTTATAGGGCGTTTTCACTCACGTGACCAGCATCTATGCAAATTTATTGGAACAAAAGAAAGCGTTCAACATGGCTGCCGTTTTATTCTTTTGGGAGACCAATAGTCAGCATTAGATCTCATCTGCCTAAACCCCTTGGACACCTTATAAAATTTACACAACGTAGTATTCTTTATTGCTTCTAAACTACAGTTAGATGAAATTTCAAAGTTTTTTAACATTTCTGCTCAGAAAATGTTCATGAAAGTGTAAGTCTCTTCAATTTTTAAGGAGGAAAAAAAATTCAGAAGAGCAAATTAGAGTAAGAATCGAACCCGAAGTGCAGTGTCTATACCACTACGCCATTGAGGATTTGCTGGCGAGCATTGGTTTGATTTAAAGCTATATAGCAACAAACCTAACCCTAAATAGAAGCTAACCGTTTGGAGTCATTGCTTAACCCTGATCACTATAGTCAGTGCTCGAAACCAAAGCGACAAGGAATATTAGGTCGTGTAAACTCCATAAGGTGTCCAAGGGGGTTTTGGCCGATGGGATCTAATGTTAACAAACACCAATATGGCCGCGTGACGTCATGTGAAATGAGCCTGCGTTCCTCTTTAGAGGAGGAACAAAGACCAGCGGAAGGATTGCACAGAAAAAAGACTAAGTAGCGAAAAGACCGGACACCAGTCAAACAAATAGCTAAGCATAATATTTACCAAACCATTTTGCGCAATTTAGTTTCAGGTTTCCATTAGAATAACGGATGTTTTGAGAAGCCGATAATGTTGGGAATAATAATAATAGCTGATAATGATGATCAAGGACAAGATAATGAATATATGGTAGGATCGTCACGCAACGCCCCTCCCCAGATATGATAACAAATAAATGTTGGATGTGGTTTTTGTGATATCCGAAATAATCAAGGTCGAGGTAAAATTAAGTGTTATCAGCCGAGCCAAAAGGCCGAAGCTGATAACACTTACCGAGACCTTGATTATTCTGGATCGGACGTCAACCGGAAGTGAGGAATTTTCCCTCTTAATATCCCTTGACGATAAAAAATTTGTATTGCTCAGCTTCTTTACTCTTATCGTGACGATTTGACCGAAAATTTGGTCAAAACCATCGTCCAAAAATGAAAAAGGGTCACTTCCGGTTGACGTGCGTCGCTCAAAAACGTCTTTGCTTAAGTTCCCTAATAGCGAGTTTACGCAACGACGACGACGACGGCAACGACAACGGCAACGGCAACGGCAAAAAGCAATAGGTTTAGACAAGTATTACAAAAACTTTGCACGTGCATCACGCTTTTTTGTAAATTTCTCCTCCGTCGTTGCACGACTACAACGTGAAACTGCCTAATTTCACGCTTTGTCGAGGACGGGACCAAGAGACAACAACTTTCTGTTTCTTTTCCTGAACTTTGATGCAGTCGTTTAGAATTCAACTCCAAAAGATTTGCCAACATTTGACGAATTAAACGAGATGGAGTAAGCGCGATAAAGTTTGAGGCAGCGCAAATTCACTTTTTAAGTGACGTTTTCGACACTAAACACACCCTCGCACGGAACATGTTTTCTGTCGTGGTTGAAAATCATGCATTGCGCGCGCAACCTACAGATTAGTCAGTTACCTGCTAGCAGATAAATAACCAATCCGTAGGTTGCGCTGATTTCCAAAATTAACTGTAGGCTCTTCGCCAATGAGAAGACATTGACAGATAATGAGTACAATGTACTGTATACAGTCAATTCTCTCATAAGCGACCACCCTTGGTGTACGACAAAGTGGTCGCTTACGGGAAGTGGTCGTCTATGGGAAAAATCAAGACAATAAGTCAATCCCTCCAAGACCGGCACCACTGGACTGACATGAGTGTCCGTCTTCGAGAGATGATGGCTTTACAGAAAGTAAGAGTGAAGCACTGAAGAAAGGAAAGCACCATGCCCAGATGTCAAGACTTCCTAGACGTTTGTCTTGTAGAGATTTCGGTTATTAAGAGAGAATTGACTGTAGTTGTAAATATTTGTAAAATAATGTAAATAATCACTTACAACAAAGTTGAGCCTGCTCATTGCCAACGAGCAGCCTCGCGAAGGGGCAGCATAATAAAGCCGTGCGCTAAAGTTCCAAGGCGGAATGAATCTCGAAGCGATGTAACACGAGGTAGTGTAAGGTAACTTTTATGATGTAATGCAGAACAGAGAATGCGTTGTTTTCGAGCGAACACGTACGCGAAAGTTCAAAGACAGAATGGGTCTCGAAGAGATGTAACAGAATGTAGTGTAAGGTAACTTTTACGATGTAATGAATCACGGTAATTCGTCAGATTTCTAAACAAATTGAACAGGGCGCGCGTACAGGTAAAATCTTTGCTCGTCGACACTTAAGAGATAGCGGGGCTATAACTAGTGGTTATACCAGTCCTAGACTGCAAAACATTCCGTATTTTTGCGTATTCAAGTAAGCGCGAGCAGTCAAACGAAACGTCTGGAACGAGGCTGAAAACGGAGAGTGAGACTGGGGAGAGACGCTAAAAATACGTTTGTCACGTTTTTCCAGTTGTGTAGGAGCTGCTCGTAAGGTCTCTCCTAATTGGTCGCTGTAAACAATGACATGTCATTCTTCCCATTGTTTTAGTATTGTTTGGGGTTAGGGAAACGCACTATTGGTGACTTCTCTTCCGAGCAGCTGCTACATGACCCTTTTTTTCTCTCGCCACACACGCTCCACGGCGCGTGTAAGACTCTTACGCCACGCTTTACCGATTTCCTGACTGATTTTGAGAAAAAAACCCCACTATTTTGCAGTCTATACCAGTCCCTAAAGTAAATCATGACTATGGAGACTAAAAATGAAATCTTGTTTTCACTTTTTTTACCTTGTACATAATTCGTCTCTCAGTTATATAACCTCACTTACAGTACAGATGTTTTTCACAAATGACTGTTTAAATTGGGTAGCTAAGGGTTTTTCCTTCGTTTTTTGTTTGTTTACTTGGTTTTTGTTTCAGTGTAATAAAAGAGCGTGCAATAAAGTTTTTTTTTATCTTGTCTTTTATCTCCAGTCTATTGGAAGTAATCATTAATTTTCTTACAGAGTGAGCCTTTGGACAGCGAGCTCAGATTTAGTGGGAGGAGTGCACACGCGCGCAAGTGTCAAGCAGCAAAGCCGCGAGACGCGAGAAACGAGGGCAGCCGAGGACGGAGGCCATCCCTCGCTTCAGAATAATAACCCTTGGTCATTTTCGTCTCTCGCGCGCGTTTCGTTTCACACCGCCCACCTACCCCTCCCCTAAGCCAACATTAACACTTACTTCTCACTTAGGGCAAAATGTTGGCTTAGGGGAGGGGCAGGTGGGTAGTTTTCCACAAACGTATAATGACCCGAAAAAAGAGACTGCTCGCAGTCAAGTGAGCCTGCAAATGCAACTGTACTTTCAAGTCTCACTTCTCTTCACCCAACAATCGCGACTGCTTACGCAGACTAACTGACGGTTTTTGGAGTGATGGCTCGAATTTCACTACGCAAAATACATTTTCACCAGCAGGTCATATTGAAAGACATTTTACTCACCAGTGACGATTAGAAAAGACCCTTCTGCAACTCTTCTAGCAGGACCCAAATTGGATGGACCTCTGGAAATCTCAGACTCAAGTGGTATATTACCAGGACAGGGCACCCAAGATTTAGCACCATCAGCTTTGCAGAGTGAAAAAGAACACTCTTCGCTTGCTGTGAGTTTAGAAAATAATATGCATAGGGTTTGTACACTTCTTCTGATGTAAAAGGGATTTTCAAAAATTACTTTTCCAAAATGAATGAAAGAGAATTTCAAGGACTTTCAAGGCATTGAAAAAAGAATCTAGTAGAAATTCAAGGGTTTTCAAGACGCGTACGAAAACTGTATGTATATGAGGTGGAAGGTCAAAATGAATTTCAGGTTAAAATGGTTTCAGTGGTCTAGTTCAGCTACGGTAAAACGGGCAACATAAACGTGCTACTTGTTCTGAAACATTGCTGCAAAACAAGTTGAACAGCCGTGTAGAATATTTTACCACCCACGTTCAAACCTGTCTGGCAACAAATCAGGTTGTTACAAGTTGCGTGAATACTGACTTCTGATTGGGTAAAATTATGCTGGAGTCACGTCATACATGGGAGTTAAATCACTTGCTGCAAAACTAGTCATGTCAGGTGAAAGTACCCCTGAAGTGAATCAACTACATCATGGGTCTCTTATGCAAGCATTTCTACCTGCGTTTCCTGTGTAAGACTTGCATATATAAAAAAGAGGCATAATTTGCAAGTTTGATGGGTCAACCATGCTTCATAGGCTTTGTCTCTCTAAGGCCTAAATGTCTCACACTGAAGCTCCAATAGACCTTGTATACACAAGGCTATGCTCTAAGAAAAATAGACGAGAGCTCAGTACTCTAAACCTGTGAAATCCAGGGTGCCCGGCACGTGATATCTATGGAAATTCTAAGATTTTCTAGTTGCCCGGGGTCACTGGGGGTTGCTAAAGCACAGCCTTGATGCAGGTCCAAAAATTGGGGAGATGGAAACTTCTTATCAATACCCTATACTAGATACTTTGACATTTTTTTTTATAAATATACCTTGTAATTTTGACTAATAGACCAATTCTGATATATTAAAATTCATTCATGGCTGCGAGGCGTGGGGGGATAAAACAAAAGAAATCATCTTGAGGCTCAGTGATGAATAAAACATTTCTGTTGTTTTATTCCCCCAAGCCTCGGAGCCACGTATGAATTTTAATATATTGAAAATGGTCTATTGAGTGCACCTCATTTCTTCAACAACAGTAAAGTGAACACTTACTAAGATCTTCCACCATGGCCACTTGATTGCCATCAATTTGAACTGACCGTTCTTGCCACATAACAGGAGAGATAGCAGGTTCTTTCAGGCAGAGCCTAGCTACATTTTCAGTGGTCATGACAACATGATTGGAATCAAAGTGGATGTCAACTGTACTTGAGCGGAAAGGGACAATCTGCTGCATAATACGTACACCTCTTAATCCTGTGAAAAAAGGAGCGATCAGGATCAATTTTCTCAAAACAATATCAATACAAAATCAAGAACTAAAGGTTGCAAGAATTTATAAAATGATCAGCATGTGAAGGGAATATTCTTTGATCTTTTATCAAATTCTATCAACAAATTCTTTACGAAATGTATGAAGATCTGTCTGGAGAATTTGTTTGTAGATATCAAGCCTTAAGAATTCTAGAAAGTTATTAACTTATTCTTCTTCTTCTACATAAATCAAACCTTTAAAACAGTATTTCATCCTATTTTAGACACCTTTGAGTTGGTCTAAGAAGATTAGCTGTATATCATTTTTTTTTTAACCCTGAGCTCAAGGTGTCTGGATTGTGGCCAATGATAATGAAGGAGGCCCTCTTTGAGAGGTTACGTATGTTCCTAGCCTGCATTTTAAAACCTGTCGTATTGCGTATGGAGGAGGAAGCCATGTTGCTTCGGCTATTTTACTATTGTATTTGCACTTTTCTCTGTCACTGTCACAGTTTCAGCCCATCTTTTTGTGGCCATTTCTACTGTCCTTTGTTGCTGTTTCAAGGTGTCGCTTGTCAGAATTTACCCTAACAGAGACTCAATGAGATGAAGGCTTTTGTGTCTGATAGAAACTATAAAACCAAACATTATTGACCCTATTTAGCATCATGGATGGTCTGCCTTTCATCAGCTCTTTACCTGTACTTGCTACTGGATTGTAGACTGTAAGTTGGAACTTTCCATTCCCCGCAATGTTTCTATCTACTCTCCCTTTTGAATATTTGTATTTCTCAGTTCCATCAGAATCACGATTACATTCCCCATTTCTATCTGTCTGGCAAGCTGAAACATCAGTGTGATGGAGTAAATGATTAGTGCTGAAAAAGCAAGACCAACATAATTTCTGGATTTCCACCATAAAACTGCTTTAAGGGTGGATTGGCTGCAACACATGGCTCAAAAAGAACTTAAGGTTATAGGGTATCCAGCTAGATTTTCTAGTGACGCAAAAGCCAATGCAAGTCACCAGAGACCACTGGGGGCTTCAAGACTATAATAATAACCCAGACTACCAGGATCATTTCTCATTCCTTCTCCCACACTGTGATCACTTGTAATAATAATAATAATAATTTTCAAACTTATTGTGTGCAGCTTAACATGAAAATGATCAGCTGCGCATTACAACTACATTACTTTGTAAGACTGATTTGTACGGAGTAAAACTAGAAATCAAAAACATGAATCTCCAATCACTTAGGGTGGTTACAGTGTAGAATAAATCTGGACAACAAACTGCATTTCACAGTAAATTTTGACAGATACAAAATGGGTATTTCCTGCAACTAAAAAACAATATGAACACAAGAAAATGTTCATGTTCTTACTTGGTGCTGAAGCAAATGTTCCAGCATTCTTCGTATGGCTAACAGCAAACTTCCTCATGACAGGGTCATTAACAACACCTCCGTCATTAGTCTTGTATGTATCCCACCACCAATGTTCCTTATTAGGTAACTCTGAGTAGGTGACATTGGTTCTTTGTTGCCTTAGGAGTCGGAACATGCGGCGAGTGTAGTAAGGGTGCACTGTTTTATCAGCTGCACCAATGCGTATCATAATTGGTATTCCCTACATGACAAATTGAAAGTACTTTTGAGGTTTTATAGACATATGTCAAACCTTTCCACAAAAGCCACCTTAGACGGGAGCAGAGATAAATAGTTGTTTATTAAAGCATATTACTTCTGAACTAGGCTTGATTACCAGCCACTGTTTGGGAAATGGGCCCACACTCATCCCCCCGAAAGAGCTCTCTCTCAGAAACAAGGATGCTTGATTATAACACATAATAATAATATATTATGATAAAAAAACTGATAAGCAGCTATTATTTCAATAGTGACACAGTGATTTGGAATTTTATTCAGAGCCATCCAGAGTTAGTCCCCTAGTACAGCAAAATCAACAGTAAAGTGCTGCTTAGTAGCTTTCATTCAAATAGTTGGTCACAGCAGATTCTCTAGGAAATGTTATTTATTGTAACCAGGGCTTGAAATTAATGCTTGCAGACTCACAAAATACGAGTGATTTTGATAATCTGCGATTGAGAAAAATAGGCAATAGCAAACGTTTGGGAGTTAGTCTGGATCATCCATGTGTCCCAAACAAAGTTGGTGGTCTCACCAGTTTGCTAGTGGAAAACAAACTTACTAGAAAAACTTTGCAAGTGCACTAAAAAGTTAACTTTGAGCCCTGGTAAGGTTAACTGTAGTAACTGTTGTTAATCCCAGATGTGTAAAGGATAACTTCTTATTATATAAACAACAATGAAATACCAAGTGAGCTTTCGCGCGAAAACTTGATATCTTCACATGTGAAAATACTACCATTGCTATGGCTTCGTAACAAACTGCACCTTTCAGACCAAAAGACTATTTAAATAAAATGGTTTGGTATTTCATTGGTGTTTATATAATAAATAGAACATTACATGGTCGCTTGGAGATACAAAATTTCTCTTCTCGTGTTGACAAAAATATTTCACTCGTTCACTGCACTCACTCGTGAAATATTTTTCAACACTCGAACGGTCAACTAGCCACTACATATACAGGCTGCTGTACGTACATGTAAATTTGACACATGTTTGTCTGGGTCATTTTCTGCAATGGAAGCCTCCAAAATGGCTTTAACAGCTGGCGAGGTGTGACTTGTACTGATATCATGGCGAAAAAACAAGTTAGAATCACCATAATCTTCTTTTTTGATCCAACCAGCAGCAGACACTAGAGCCAGGGCGTGGTCAGGGTAGTGGGTACCAAGATGCCTAATGAGGAAACACATCCATAATATTATTAATTATGAAGTTTGAAAACATGACAACATCACTTTCACAGAAATAATGAGTTGTACCAAAACTATACTTTTCCCCTGAGGAAGACACAAACATAATTTATGGTTTTATCAAATGACTTTAAATGAAAAAATATTTAAACACTGAATTTTGCATACGCCACTATTTTGTTAGGAATAGAGCAAATCAGTTTAGAATAATAGTAAAGTAATGGCAAAATAAGGGACTAGGCAATACATAAGATCTATCAACTCAGTGATAGAATTAGAGCACTTGTACATGTATAACACAACATTGATGTTAAGTGTTTTGTTCTCACAATATTCTCGGTGAAGATTTATTAATTTAATGTCATTTAATGGATGGACTTCAATTAAATTTTAAAACCAAGTGTTTGAGTTTCACTTCCCACCTCTTCCACCTCCCCCCCCCCCCCCCCCTGCCCCCAACCTGCAAAACCATTAACAGTTTCAATCGAAAATATGTACTTCATTCTTCCCCCGAGGAAGGTTTCATTGGCTATACACGTAAACCTATACATGTAAACCTACTCTGAGGTAAACCTCTTTTAAAGAAATGCATGGTGTACATTTATACTCCTAGTTAGCAAATCCAAGGAGGAATAGATGGGATAATAACTACTCCAATATACTAGTCCAGTAATAAAAATAGGTATCTGCTGTCTTGACTAAACTGTCCTAAATGACCATTTCTAAGCAACCACTAGCAACCACTAGGTATTAGCATTTTGGGCAGTCACTTAATTACATTACATCACTGTATTCCCTAGAAGAAGCAGGGATGTCACTAGCAAAGGGCTGGGAGCCAATAGGATTTGTCACCAGCAACTATGACCAAGACCTCTAGCTAAATTTCATGAAAAACCAACAGAAAATGCATGTGGAACCAAATTCAAGGCTGTTCAATTTCCTGCCTACCGGTACTTAATAACTGCACATACACAGCAACTTGAAATCTTCATGACAGCCCTGACAGGGTATATATTTTCAAAAGCAAATACATAAATTCTTTGCACATATTGACCATCGGATATTAAAACAAAATTAAATGCACAAAAACTGAATACAATCAATGTTGTATTAAACAAAAAGTTTACCATGCCCCATGCCCACCCATGGAGTGTCCAGCAAAGATGAAGCGGTCAACATCTGCTTGGGGACCAATCCAAGGAGCATCTTTTATAAGCTTGGCTAAGCTCGTTAAGGCCATCATTGCTGTTAGCTCTCCTGGCCCTTCCCAGTTATGAGCCCCATGCCTGGTAGGAGCCAGAAGCCAAAGATGTTCAATGCCAAACACCCACTTGCCTTTCTCCATTCGCTTGTAACTGTCTGCTTGATTCTGAGGAGGGACAGCTGAAGAATTAATAAAGACAGTAGAAATTAGGAAGCAAGAATGGAGTAAAGAAGTGATTGCATGACAAAAAGCTCACTTGTGGGATCTGTTGGGCTAATAAGAAAGAACAAGACTAAAAAATAAATGCCTTGTTACCAAACATTATCAGCATGTTATAAGTGAAAAAGTGGTGGTAACATAATGATATTAGCACTGCTTTGCACTGTTATACACCACAGAATCAATCCTTTCAAAGTTGGCTTGAGACATGTACCCTGCGCCACAAACATAATATACCCCTGATTAGCAGCGTCTGCAATGCAGCTCCAAGATCCTTGTTCTGGGCCTCCAAATGACTCAACAAATTAGCTGAAGTGAGTTTTGAATTCCCCTTCAATATGATAAGCGCAGGGTCATATAGATTTTTGATCCAAAATTCAAGACTTTTTCCAGAGTTTTTCCAAAGCAATAATTTTGTTTCCAGTCTCAACATTATCAAATGGGTGATCAAAAGAGACCTTAAAAAAATACAAGAAAAAAGCTTTTTCCATGACGTGTAGGCCGCAGAGATTGAATAAAATTTGACCAACACAAAAAAATTTTCACTTGTGAAGCACTTGTTGTAGCTTTCAAAAAACTCAAGTCTTTTTACATTTTTTCAAAAATTGGCCTCTATTTTCCAGAAAATTGCTGGGCAAATTTCAAGACTTTTCCAAGAATTCAAGACTCTGTATGAAGCCTGTAGATGGGGGAACTTATCTTTGAGTCAGCTTAATTAAAAGTGATGCAAGAAAGAGATTTCGACAGATCTTTGGGAATTCCATGAAATAGTAACAATACATTACTCAAAACACTCAGTGGTGGTATCAAGAGATAACAGTTTCCACAAGAGTATAGAAAATGGAGGATTGTGTTGGCAGAGTGGGGGCTTTATAAGCCAGAACATTTGTTCATTTCCATATACATGGGAATACAAGCAGACAGGGACCCTTATCCAGCTGGGTTGATTGACAAGAATTTCAGACTATATTGATAGTAATAAAGGTAATAATAATAATAATAATAATAATCTATATAATAATTTATATATGTGTGTTAAAGTCAAAAATTAAATTCAAGTTAAAATTTTTCAACCTAGATTCTCAACTATTTCCTTTGTCTCGTAGGCCCAATTCATCAATAATTAGAGCTAAGAGACAAAGGAAATTGGGAATCAACCTAGGTTAACAAATTTTAACATGAATTTAATTTTGACTTGTAACTTATTTACACATACACATGCATGAACTATGCTGATACCGTACTTGTTCCATGTAGAGTAAGTAGAACAGGACAAATTCCAGAATCACATCCTTTCAAAGGAGCAATTGCTGCACCATGCTGAACAGAACCGTCATGATCCAAAAAAGTGAACAAAAACGATTCACTGAGTTTACGAGACCTCAGGTTTATTGTCAGCTTTTGATCCTGGCCTTTACTGGCGCTTATTTTCAAGATCAGTTCTAAGTTAGAACAAACATCTTCTTCGCTAATTGCTTCCTTTCTATTCTTGTACTCCAAAAGTATTTTGATTGGTCGGACTTGTCCTGGAGCTATTGAAAAATCCTTGTCTTCCTCTAGGATCTTCATAATGAACTGATGTCCTGGACAAGAATTTTTCACGATTGAAACTTTGGTTACTTTTAGCCATAAAGCACCATGGAAATTGTTGATGGAGAAGGTTATATGTTTAGAAAAGAGCTTGCCTTCAACCAGATCTGGTAAAAATGCTGGAGCTAATACCTGAAAGGTCTGTTTTGCTTCCAAAGGTTTTATGTTGCAAGTAAATGAGAAGGGTCCTTTATATCTGATGTGAAGGTATAAAGTGTGAATCCCCCTGGAGAGTTGAACAGATGACCTGGTAACGTGAAAGTAAGGGAATTAATTGACCTAAGATCTATTGATGTATTAAACATTCTAAAAGCAAAGAAACAGAGCACATATCATAATTCATTGCATACAGCTATTTGAGAAAAGTTGTGGGAAAAATGTGCATTTGACAATCCCAAATTAATCAATGATCAATACATTGTTCCTAACAACTGCAGCTGTTGAACCTTAACTTTTGTTACTTTCCCTTAGCACTCGCAAACATATGTCTGTGGCCTCCAGTGCGATTCTTTCAAATTTTCTTGAAGAACAGTGCACTCCAAACCACTCACAATACCTTTTGGGATTGTCACGTGCACTTTTTCCGACAACATTTCTCAAAATAGCTGTATGCTTACCCAAAAGTCTTCAACCTTTCCTTATAATATCAATGCCATTTTTCTTTCTTAAATATGCACCCTTATCCATTAGATCCTTAGTTTCCCTCACTGTCGCTTTTTCTCACCAACAGGAAAGCATTGCATGATGAGACAAAAATGGCCACAAGGGAGACTGCAACTGGATTTGGAAGAACAAATTTCTTGATGGGATACAGGATTTGAACCCTACCCTACTGGGGAGCAAGGAATGGCACAGTGATGAGAGTGCTCACCTCCCACCAATGTGGCCCGGGTTCAAATCCCAGCATCAACACCATATGTGGGTTGAGTTTTTTGTTTGTTCCCTCCTTTGCTCCAAGAGGTTTTTCTCTAGGAACTCCGGTTTTCCCCTCTCCTCAAAAACAAACATTTCCAAATTCCAATTTGACCGGGAATCAGGTAGACCAAGAACCCCTTTGTGAATAGGCTACCTCAAAATCATATTTATTTATTTATTTATTTACAAGGGAAGCAATATTTACCAAAATCCAAAAAAGAAGCGGGAATGCAGTATTAGGAACCAGCGCCCCCCCTCCAAGCACTGTAACTTACCAGAACTGATCTCTTCTATAAACATCTCCTGTTATCATTGCCTGATCAACGTAAACAGTATGGACTCCAAGACACTGAATCACAACTGTTGCGTCTTCCTCATACACAAAAAAATCCCCCATAGCCCATCCTTGCCATTCAGTGACACCTAGTGATTGTAACGACATCACCAACTCATTCCAATTAACATTTGGCACAACAGCCACTGGTTCAGAAGCTCTGTGTTGGTTTATTTCCATCCATGTTATCTCTCCTTGAGAAACTAACTCTGAGTATAGTACAAACTTTTTCTCCCATCTGAACATTGAGACATTTTTCACCCCACCCCATTCCTCCAAGGGATCACCATCTACTTCCGGCTTTCCGATTATGAATGGTCCGATAAAATGCCACGTTTGTATGAATTTTGATAGCTTTCCGCCGTGTTTTGTGGCTTCCTTGAAACATGTGTTTGCAGCCTTTGTCTTTCCGAGTACATTAAATGATTCACCTAGCATACTCCAAAGGAAAGCGTCGCTTGAGGCTTGTAATGCTTTTAAAAGGCAAACTGTGAGTTGGTCCATTGAATTCTTGGCCCGTAATTTCATGATATATTCCTTCTTTGTGCTTTTGCAAGAAACATGAGACCATTGTTGGCTTTCCTTTTCCAAGAAGTTTGCAGTTGAAGACGAACTTTTTGATTTTGTAGAAAAAGAACAATCAATCAAAAACAGAACATTCAAAACGTAGATAAGTAGCCTGCAGGCTCTATTTAGCGACATTGTAAACGTGGATGTATTTTCGACATATTCTTCTTTCCAGCCACCGAACGGAAAGATTTCAACAAGGCGTTACAATTGGCGTTACGTGCAAGTGTTGGGTTCTGCAAACAAAAAGCCGAGGACTGGTCACTAGCCTTTTTCTATGGGAGGAGTGGCTGGGGCTTGCTATCCCAATGTGCAGAACTTCAAAAGAACTTTTAGTAGTAGTAACTATTTCATAGCTATAAATTGCTTTAATATAAGGCAATGAAACTTGTGGTTTACAAGTCAAACAAATATTTTCCTTCCTCGTCTTCCACTGCCTAATGGTTATTTCTCCTATGGGTGGGGAGGGTAGAAAACCGGGTATATAACTTCTACTCGTAAAAAATAATACTTAGCATAATCATAGGTCCCGTTTTTATTGTTTTCGATTGGGATAAATCGTTTCATTTTCCCAAAATGTTTTAACCCCTGTTTCTCTTTTTCTGTTACCCTTACTATACGGAAGTCACGTGAACTGCATCGACTAATCACAAACCCCAGAAGACTCCTCGTGACTTTTCATAGCTCAGCTGGTAACTTTTCCGAAATAAATTTCACGGATATTCACGGAACTACAATTTAAAGGCGCTGAATTTGCATTCCTCGCCATGTCTTCACCCCCGAAAGAGAAAGATAAAGATTTGAAAGCTGGCCACCCTCCGGCAGGTTGTTAGAAAACTGTTGTTTTCTCAAATCGATATTTTTGTTGGCCAGTCATGTTCTCACCCAATAAACCAACGCAAATACACACGACGATAATTTTACGCGCTTTTATTTTGTTTTTAGTGAAAGCAGGAGGAATGAGAATAACCTCAAAGCATCATCATCCTCAGCACCCAGTTCCCACGCCAGAGGAGAAGGCAGAAGAAGAAGAATTTGCAGAGCCCAAAGAAAAGTAAGTTCGTGTACCTGCGCCCTTTCTTTCAACGTGTACGTACACGTTTTCGAATTAGTACAGTTTCTAAAAAGTGAAACGACACCATTAAGAGCATAGTTTCGCCAGTGAGAATTCAAGAAACAAAAATAAGTTTTTTCATACCCATTTTTTCGTGTCGTTTCATAACTTCTTCTCGAGTTTACCGTAAATGTATCACAAAATTTACTTTGGTGATGTCCACGTGTGGAAGTTGCGTTGCGTGACATGTGCAGTGAATGTGACAACCTATAAAAGTGGTCGAATTATCACCAAGTTCATTTTAAATATTTTAAGGGCCTCATCCCTTTTTTGAGGGATGAGGCGTTCATATTAGTAGGAGGCAGGTGAATAATAAGATTTACCAGCTTAGGGAAGAACAACTTGGGCAGGGGGTGAAACTGGGGTTGGGGGCAGGGAAGGTGAGTTCCTGCTTTGCTTTTAAATTTTTTTCTGGCTTGCCATATGATTTTTTTTTCAGCTTGAAGGTATTTACTTAAATGGCTGTTGCAGCTGAATGCATTTTTTTATGTGAATTTTTCATCTATGGATTTTATTTTTTGCCCCCCCCCCCCCCCCCCTTCCCCTCCACTTTTCTAATGGTCCATCACTCTCTTATTTCAGCATTCACGGCTGCATCAGACTGCACAGCAACTGATTTTCTTCCCAATTTCTGACTTTCAGGACTTCTGATCAGAAGGTTATTGTGTCTGGAGTGGTCACAAAAGGCAATGCTGATTTCAAGGCAGATGCAGTTAAAGTGGCCCATGAAAAGCCTTTGCCGCAGCATGATAAAAGACCTCAAGGTCCTGGAGGGAAGGCCCCTGGAATGGTTATTCAACAACCGAGAAAGCAGTAGAAATTTTTAAATTAAATATGGTGATACACTGTGCAGTGGAGTTACTGCTTGGGCTCTCAACCTAAACTACAGTAACTTGTATAATTTTTGATAATTTCTCCATAATAATTATTTCTTTGTTCTTGTTTTGAGGTTTTTACAACTTTGGGTTGACAGCAAAGGGTATTTGATGTTACAGGCAATAAAAATAATAATTAACCTTCCATCACATTATTTTCTCTCTTTGAAGTAACTGTTTTCCAGCACCATAAATTAAATCAGGGAATATTCACTTACCAGTCTGAGAAACTTCAGCAGACAATTCATTGTTCTGAAAATAATGTACTGATTTGGAACCAAATCAATTGCCCACTTGACTTTCACAAAAATGTAAGTACAGTAGGGATATTAATTTGTTTATAAATGTTTTGGTAGTTTCTTGGTGTTGCAAATTGATGCAATCACCAAATGGTATAATGCAAAAGACTGAAAAGACACTGAACAATACCCTCAATCACAAAACAAAAGCCAACCAACAATGATTTCCACAACACCAAGGAACACCCAATGTTTTCGGCTTCCTCAAACCCCCTGTACAGGTCTACATGTACCTTGTAGCTTAAAACTTGGTTCAGTCATTGTGTTTGTTTTAAGATATTAAAAGGTTGACTGTAAAAGACCCAACTGATTACACTCTCATTTTTCTTTGTAAACTAAGATAGTATAGAAAATACATTCAAGGTAGGATCAAAGAACAGGAAGGGCCTCTTCCCATGTACCCATTCAATTTCTCTTTTGCCTGTCTACCTCATAGCCTCTTTTCCTAAGAATGGTAAACTTAGTAGGTATTTTACTCTTGTTCATTTACATGGATTAGAATTTGAGTTGTAAAGATGTTGAGAACACAAACAATAAAGTAAAAAAAATTCATGAACTGATACAGCTGTAAAACCTTTTCTTCTTCCCAACATTTTGTCATTGTTTTTATTTGTATGTGCATGCTTGCCCTTTTAATAAAGCATTTGTTTATTTCCACACTCTGATTTGACAGCTTATTACAGTCAAACTGTAGCCTGGGAAATCCTGGTAAAAATTACCAAGCAACTTGATTGTATTTAAAAAAGGGCAAAAAAGGGTAAACTATACACCATAGAAGTAATCGAGTCAACCTTATCTTGCCTAATTTTATCCATAAGGGTATGCAGCAAAATTTATAGAAAGACAGATCCTAGAGCAACCTGAAAAAGTAACAAACAGAACAATCTTTTCTTTTATTTACTAACAAAGGCATTTATTCTAAAATAATTCATATCTGGTTGTAAAAGATAAAAGATTTTTGGACACAAACTACTCTAAAAAGAGCTACACTTTTACAAAGAATAGTCCTAACTCAGAAAATGTAGAAGAAAATGCAAAAAATATATTTCTCACTTGTATTGACCAACTACTGTAGTATGCCCATAGTAAATTCTCTTGCATTAAGAATAATTTCCCATAATGCTTATTCCAAGAGCCTGCGTAGTTAAGACAATGACATGTCCCCTTGGCGTCCACATTGAAGTTGTAGTTACCTTACGTGTATGCTAAGCATTTTGAGAAGGCCTTCATTCACAATGACAATATTTTGATGAATCACTACAAAATTCCTGCACAAATACAAAAACGTTCTAACAATACAATTTCACATTAAGACACAACTCAGCAAACTCACATATTCATTTTTGACCAAATTAATGTGTACAAAATTTCTTAGTACTAAAATATTTTTTCTAGTAAAATATAGTAATAAATTTACTGTGGAACTTTGTATTGTGTAGAATAAGTTGCACTTCCATGGTGGTAGGAGGCATATCTAACAGTTTTGCCGTGAAAATATCCAAGTTTCTGCAAATAGTCTGAAACTACCTCCGTTGTCCATGTTTAGCTTACCACTGCATTAGGTAATCTGTGGACTGAAATCCCAAAAACCAGCACTGTTAAATCTATATTAATAAGTGAATAGACTGTCAGGAATATACATGTAGGCTTGATTTCTGCCATCTCCCATGCTGGGTCCAGTCTTTGATCCTCCCCAGCAGCGCATGCAGGGTCATTTTCCAAGACAGCACTTGGTAATCAAAACTATCGTGAAAGCTAGTCAATCATAACCTTAACCCATTGGCACTCCTGGGAATTTTGCCAAAAAATGCCTGTTTGAAGACCCCTAACTTGGGCCATTATCTGGCCATTGTCTGGCTTTAAAGATTAGGGCAAACGATTTTGAGATTTTAGTCTAGCTAGTACTTACAGAAAATCTCTTTCTTGTTCTTGCTTTGGTATCCTTTGTCAGTGCATCCAAGTAAGGATCTGTTATCACAACTTCTTTGCTTCTGAGCCTGGATCTATGGCTGCTACCAACAGCATAGTTGGCGCTATGTGTTGAATGGGGGTATGCTCCATGGGCACTTCTTGAGCCTGAACTGGAATTATGCCTGTCTGCAATGTTAGCAGCTTTCTGTAAAAACAAGACTTAATTACCAGGCATAATCATACCTCTGATTATCTGATTGGCTATCAACTGTCCTTTGGCTATTTTTTTCACTGCCAAAAAAAAGCTCTCAGAATTTCTTGTGTTTTAATTTTAAAAAAATCCAAAAATATCAGAAATCTTATAGTTTTGATTAATTTGTCACAGAACTATACAGATCAAATTGGACTCCACTTAGTCCTACCATTATTAATCAAATATCAAGCATTCACACTTTAGGGCCCTTCAGCAGCTGAGTGCACTCAAAATTAATTGCTTTCAATTAAGTTCAGTATAATCTTACCAAACAAAAATGCCAATCCAACACTTTATTACCAAATGATTGATTAAAAACTGGTTTCAACAAGTTTACCAACCTAATTAATAAAGGTTACTTACTGTACGACAACACAAAGTGCCCTGCCAGGCCAGAAGCAAGATGTCAAAAAAGCAACTGTTGCCATGAATCACCATCATGGCTGTGAAAGGTTACCATAAGTGCTCTTACAGTCCACATCAAAGAAAAATACATTTTTAGATCAAGGGCTCACCTCACCGGCAAAGGTAGCTAAAGAAAATGGACTCTATTTTGACCCTAATTGACCGACAGAGTTGAAATGTAAATCCAATGGTTTCAATTTATTTTTGTTCAGTTTTCCTCTATTTATTATGCCAGGAGTATCATCCATAAAGTGACCACAATGATTGAATTAATAAATCAATGGCTGTGCCCTGGGGGGGGGGGGGGTGATTCTATTATTTTGGCCTATACGGGTATATGCCGCTGAACATGGTTGCTTTCCAGGGTCTTGAGACTTAAACAGGGTATACAAATTCACCATTTAGTGTCTTGAACAGGATGTCTATTTGTACCAGAAGCCGTTAAAAGAGTGTTTTAACCAAACTTAAAAGTTCGGTGATGAGCAGTCTAGATCTGTGTTACTGACAATTTTAAGAAACAATCTAATTTCATGATGTTACTTTGAAAATTACGTAATTCTGTATCAAAAATGAAATAAATCAGGTTCATAAACAGGGAAGCAGAATGAACTATTTTTGTCCTAAAGGGATCAGGGTTGGAAGATCTCAGCAGCACACCTCCACCCAAACTTCCCTTGAGTGCCCCCCAGAGGGGGGGGGCTGTGCAGACTCTTAACAAGTCTTGGTCTAACTGTTGTCAAAATTGCTCCAGGAAAGTTCATTGGAGATTCTAATGGAGACAGGTTCTTCAGCGTTTGGTATTGTTCAAAAACAAACTGGAATCCTGTGGAATGGTGTGGGGTTTTTTTTACAAAAAAAAACTGCAATATTACATTTTCACAACATTATGAGTTGCAAATTAAAGTTACATGTCACAAAAATGGCATGAAAATTATGGTAAAAGTAAAATGATGCAAAACTGTCTGAAAGATAATGCAATAAGGTAAGTAAGAAAATGCCTGGTTTGGCACATACACCCAAAATGTCATGCAAAGTATGTATCTTAGACTCACCAAAGTATCAGGCTTCATAATACAATAAATTGTTATTGATTAGAGCAATTTTTAATTAAATGTTTCAATCCTGCTACAGTATTCAACTTTAACCTTTTAAAACACTCTATGAAGAGTGTAGGACTTAGACGTAATTAAATGGAAACGATAATTTCCAATAACTTGAATCAGTGTTCTCCTTATCAGGCGGTAACCGGTAAAATTTACCGCCTGCAACCGCTTAAAGGTTTACCAAAATTAAATTTTTTTTAAAAAAAAATATGCAAGTTGTGATCCGATCCGATCCTCACAACAAAATGAATGAATTTATGGTAAAGTATAACTACCTAAGTACAAAACGAACAGCCCAAAAATAATGTACGTGCAAGAACTTCTTCTTGCGTCTGCAAGCTGGCAACTTCGTGCGGCTTTTTGCAGGGTAGCCTCCTGCGCAGACGTTCTTAGCAGTTCGTTGGGCTTGAATCCAGCAAGACGCAACAACTCCTTTTGCGATTATAAATTTAACCACAAGAATTTCTTTGCTGTGGGATTAACGAATCACAACGCAACAACTTCTTTCAGTGAGGTAAAATGTATCAATCCATGCATACCGGCCGAAGTCTTCAAAACCAAGGTACATATTAGGGCCATTTATACGAGGAAAAATAAGACGCGTCTTACATAAGACGCGAACTTTCCGTATAAACGGCACATTTCGTCTAAAATAAGACGCGACTTAGCTAAGACGCGTCTTATTTTAGAACAGCCCTTAACACCTGTTCTTAGATAAGACGCGTCTTAGCTAAGACGAGAAAAGCGTCGTATAAATGACCTTCGCGTCTTACATAAGACGCGAACGCATAGTACGCATGCGGTAATTTTTGGTGCGCCACGTTGAATTGCCGTTGCTATGGGCAACATTCACATGAAAACGAGTCAAGAACAGAAATAAGACGCGAACCATTTATACGAGCTGTTCTCATCTTAAATAAGACATGCTCGTATAAATGGTACAGTTCACGTCTTATTTAAGACACGTCCTATGTAAGACGCGTCTTATTTTTCCTCGTATAAATGGCCCTATTGTTACAGAGTAAAACGTCAGGAATTTTTTTCCTTCAGTCGTTTTTACTTTCATAGATATATTTCACTGAAAATTTTGCAGACAAAATTATTCAACAGGTCAGACCAAGGTCAAGCGAGGCGTTACACTCAGCGTTTGAATCGTTTACATTATCGTTTGGCGATTTTTTTCGCTTGCATCGTTTCTATCCTTTACTAGTGATTCCTATCGTTTCTGAAAGTTTTGGTTTGTTTCGCTTCTTTCAGTAGCTGTTTGAAGGAGTTTCACTAACGATCATCGGGTCATTTTGCGAGATCGCCGCAGACACGTGAAATTTTATTATGACAATAAAATATCTGTGCCACTTTCTGTATATGTCAGCGGATCACTAACCTAGACTTTAGGCACATATATTTTTGAACATTCAAAACCCTAAAACCGTTTCGTTCTTCTGGTTTACAATGACAGGGATGTATAGATAACAATTGTAAACAAAAAAGATAAACTAAAAATACTTTATGTTTTTTTAAAATGCACACTGCAGCTCGTTTTGCAAAATAAGGATCGGTGACTTTTGAAAAGGTATATATAAAATTATCTTGAGCAAAGGTAACCTTTTAAGCGAGGAAATGTGTACAATTTCGATAAAAAAAAGTAGCCCTTCAAAAAATAAGGAACCATCTTTGTATGTTTCGCAAAAGAGCTGTGTAATTTAAGACCGCATGTGCAAATGTGTCAACTTAAGGCGCTCTTGGAAAAAAAAACACACTTTAGTAAAGTAAGGAATATTTTCACTAAAGGCTCTTTCAAATTACTGTAATAAAATAAAAAAATAATTGCCATGTTTTCTTTGGAGTCGTGATATCTATTGTGGCAGACATTCAACGCCTTGGTTTTTTTTTTTGCCGAGACCATGGTATTGTACTATGAAATGATCCAAATGATCGAAATGTTCGTACTACAGATCGCTTTGTTCAACAAACGCCTCACACGCTTTATCTAACTTTGGAAAAGCTGAACGATGGAAGTGTTCACTTTGCAGAAAAAGCAGAGAAAGCTGTTCGCTTTCTCAGGCAACTTTTTACGTGTGTCCTTGCATTATTACCTTTTGCTGCCACCACAGAGTGAATTAGTATCAACGCTACGAAATGATGTTGTAACAAAAAGGCGACAAACACCACAAACGTCTTTCAGGTTAACACTTATAAAGAACTTCATGCGCCTTCTTAAGGCTTGCGGTAATTTGCTAGCTTCTTGTGGTGAAGATTTTTGACTTCTTTGGTGTCAAATTTTTTGCGGGTAAACCACAAAGGGTCCGCAAAAATACGGAACTTTCGCTTCTAGCTGTGGATTAAATGTTCTTGCGGCGCAGCAACTTCTTACGCCACTTTTGCACGTGCATTATTTTTGGACTGTACTGTATACACCTATTTCCATTAAGGTTGCTCCCGTGAACCATGTTTCATAGCCTGCAGTGCACTATGGTAAACCCTTTTGTAGCAGGAAGTTTTCATTAGTCTTGTTCACGTTCATTGAAATAAAGGAGACCATTTATGAAAAGGCAATGGAAGCATCAACAGCGTTTGCTTTCTAGGTTTTTAGGCTTGTTATGGGCACATAATTTATAATAATAATAATGCACCGCGGGCTATGAAACATGGATCATGCATCATTCTTCTCTGAAGCAACCTTAATTGGAATAGGTGTATACAGCTTTCCTTTTTAGGGACATGCATTTTGGAAAGAGATGATAAAATTATTGGAATCAAACGTTTTAATTTGTTGTCTAAAGATAACACGACAGCAGATTTGCGTAAAATAGGTCTTAAAGTATGGGAATAAAAGTGTGGGTGAGTCCATGTCCCTCACTTCACTGCCGCCGCCCCCTTCCAATACCCCCCCCCCCCCCCCTTCGGAGAAGAGTATATATTTTTGGCTTACCGGCAATGAATGGTCCCTTACCTGCTGAGCTAAAATTTAGGGAGAACACTGTTGAATAATAATTACACTCTAACTAATTTTAGATTGAAATTGTTTAACCATTTAAATCCAATTTAGAGACAAACTGTAAACATGAAAGGAAATTTGTAGAAAAAGCTAATTTTTATTTAACTCTAGATTATCTAAACCTAACTAAGTGATTGAACTGAGATCAAGAAATAGCTAGTTCAGAAGTCTGGCCGTGAAATTGCTGATTTGCAAAAGTGTAATCGGTCGGGTTAATCGCGGGTTCGAAACTTACCAGCCATGACCAGTCTGCAGTTGCGGTTCGCTTATCAGCGACAAGCTGTTTTCTTAAACCTTCATTATGCAGCTGAGACATGATGTCAAAGCATTAGAATGGACGTTTGTGTACGACAAGCAAAGCAACTTAAAAAGTACGAACGATTACTCAACTTGGTCGATCGCAACAACAGTGCGTTTCCTACTGACGTCACCACGTATTGGAATTCAAGGAATGCGCGCGCGCGAAATGCGGAAAGACTAGGGCGGACAAATGTTGGGCCAACCGTTTTTTAAACCTTTATCCGCCCTACTGCGTAGCAAGCGTTTCCGTGCTGTTTCGGAGCAAAGAAAGACCGAGGAAAGAGATTCTCGATTTTGGCCGCGCGAGAAATGAAACGAGAGCCAAAAAATGAAAGAGGTCTTTGTTGCGCGGTCTTTAACTCTCGCAACTGCACGGAAACGCTTGCTACGCGGGCTACGGAAAGACTCAGAAGACTCACCCTCAACTTCTAGCTCCAGGCGCTTGGACTAAGATCAGACTCCACGTTAAACTTTCCGCAAACTTTACCTGGAATCTCCTGATAAAAGCGAATTATGAAAATATTTTTTGCTTACCATTACCCGGGCGTGAATTGACTTCAATCGCCCGTGCCGCAATCTCAAAGTTCGCAGACCTTCGCAAATATTCATAACAATCATCAGGGATAGTTGTTGATGTGCCATCCTGTGTCTTTTTTCCCTCTTTGTTTCTTCTCGGGTTCACTGTGAGTGCTCATTCTTGACCCTGGGATCGTGGAGTCTAACCATTTACGAAAAAAAAAAAGCTGTCTGAATGACTCGTTGTCGGAAGCTCACCTTTGTCAAGCGGTTGCTCCCAAAAGAGAAGGTTGTGAAATCGCCAAGAAGAACTGATCATTAATTTTCGAGAAAGCGCGTTTAAAATGAGTGATAGAAGTCAAGAAGAAGAGGAAATGACACACACTCAAGTTCTCGCTGATGTTGAGAAACAAATCAAAGCAGTTTGTAACCAACTACAGCGGCAAGCAAGTAGGCTTCGTGAAGAGCAGGAAGCATATGATTCCTTCTCGAAGAGAATGAAAAGCATGCAGCTTTCAACCAAAGTAAAACTCAATGTTGGTGGCATACTTTTCACTACTACCGTCCAAACACTGACCAAGGACCCAGACTCGATGCTTGCCGCCATGTTTTCAGGAAGGTTTCCAATGGAGCCTTCTGAAGATGGAACATTTTTTATCGACCGAGATGGAACTTACTTCCGCTATATTCTGAACTATCTTCGTGATGGAAAGCTATCTTTGCCAGAAGGGGCCACCTTTTTTCAAGAAATCGAGGCGGAAGCTGAATTCTACCAAATTCAAGGAATTCTCTATGAGTTGGGACAACCCAGATCTGCAAAAAGTTCAATTCGAGCTGCCAAAGCCACAAAGCCATTTGCAGAGTCTGAAATACTGTCTCAAGAACATGCAAAGATATTGTTAGGAATGATATCTTATAAAAGCGGCAAGTGGCGTCTTCTATTCAGAGCTTCTCGAGATGGTTTCGAGGCTTTTCACTCAAAATGCGATGATAAAGGTCCAACAGTTGCAGTTCTGCAAAGTGGAAGCTTCATATTTGGCGGATTTACCGAAGCAGCATGGTGTTGTAAGTTTGGTAGTAGTGCTAAATTTCACTGTAACTTGGGGGACAAGGGGGCGAGCAAATTGACCGAGTAAAACTACCTTAATCCGTCAGATAATCAAAAAAATTCAACTGGCCTTCAAACTGTTCTCAAAGTGGCAAAAAATTGCAGCGGGTTTAATTTGTGGGTGTGTATTTGCGGGTGCAGAGTCGAATAGGATTTCAAATGGACAAAGAAACCTCCCCCCAAAAAAGAGGATAATACACAGTTTGATGACTTTTCAGATTTTTCTTTGTCGCCAGTTAAAGTGCGAACACTGTAAGACAAAGTTGACCAATCGAAACACAAAAAATAGCAAAATATTTCAAGCAAGTTGGCTGTGGCGGGCCAAACATCAGCTAATGAGTTGATAACCCAGACCAGGTTTTATGAGCCCACGAGACTGAGAATCCGGCAGGTACTTCATTTATGATTTCTATAGTGTACCGATATATATATACCGAGGAACTTGGCTTGCTTCAGTGTCGAGGGAGGACTATTGTTAGAGGAAATACGGTGCACACATTTTGCTCGAGTGTAGTTCAAACAGGATCAAGAGTCTGTCGATTTTACATTGTGTTTTCCAAACGGCTAACAAACGCTCTAATATTTCAACGCAAACGGGATGAGAATATTTGAATCTTTGTTTTTGTAAATATCCGCACTGAATAAACCAGAAGTAGTGTCTTAGCACAGGCGGCCCAAGCTCATTGTGTGAGTTTAAAATGGCCGTGAATATAAAGGATACTTTGTATGGGAATTCAGGTAAAAGATTCAAATCGATAAATACTCGCTAGAATGTTCAATAAAATACAGCTTACCGTATTTATTTTGCTTGTTTTTGTTCGCTGTGTGGTTATTTTTCCGATCCATTGCGATTTAAGCGATTTCATTTAACCCCGAGTTTCGCAATCGAACTGCGTTTCAGTTCAGTGAAAATCAAACAGCTACGCCGGTTTGGAAGGTTTTATCTTTTACGTGTCTCAAAGAAGCCCTAAACGAATGCAGCTGTCTCTAATTGTTGGAATTGCCTTCGGCTTCTGCTTGCAGATTTGCCGATTTCCGAATGATCTAGATTTCCACATTTCCGGTTTTCCGTATTTCGGGGTATTACATTTCCGGTTAACGTGTCAACCTGCATTTGACCTTGCAGAACCGGTTGAATAGAAGGTTTAGTCGAGGTTGTAGCTCTGAAATCTCAATTTTCCGATCCAAAATGAAACCTGCCTAGTTGATTTTCGGATTCTCTTGCAAACTTTCACCGCTGAAAGGTTGTTTTACCGAGCTATTTAGCTTGAAACGTGACACAGTTTCACCTGTTTTGAGCTTCGGATTGTTAGCGTGGGATTCAAAAATGGCCGCATACCAGCAGTTTCTAAAGCACATTTACTGGAATTTTATGGAGTCCGGTATCTCAGGGATTGGAATATGGCTCAATTTGTGAGTCAGTGCCAGTAATAAATTAGGTAAGCCGTACTTTTGACAAAATCTGCTTGAGATAGATCCGTTACGCTAAATCTGAAAATATCGTATTAGCTCGCATACGCGTTGATACAAACGGTCATAACTTTTAAAATACTGAAAACGTACTTGGGGTTTTTTATATTATTAATAACAGATGGCCTATCTTTGCGTCTATTTAGTCTAGAGCTTTCAACTATGTCTCAAAAATGAGAAATAAGCTTTTAAAACAGGGTCATTTTTGGCCTTTCGCTCCAAGGCAATTAGTTGGGGTCGTATTTTGCTTGATTTCGTCTTTCTAGCTAAAGTTAGCGGATAACTATCACTTTCAGGTAAAACTAGAGATGTTTACCTATAAATAGGTATAAAATTCATTGGTAGATGGTGCAAATCAAACATTTTACATAGCCGCAAAAAATGCCAAATTTTTAGTTTCAAGACGTGCAAAATGGCCGTGGCGGGACAAAATACTGGGCGCCCCCCAGCGCGGCCAGAAAATTATTGTGAATCAAAGCAAACCTATTTTAGTTATAGTTTCGATAAAGCCTTTCACTCGCCAGAGTTTCAGGCAAAATTATTTTTCACGCGAAATTGAGTGGGAAGCTTTTAAGTACGCCAAGACACTCAAGCACGCAAAGTTATTGAAGTAGGCCAAAACACAAATAATAATAATAATAATAATTTAACATTTATATTGCGCAAAATACATGTGAATATGATCAAATGCGAATATGATCAAATGTGAATATGATCAAATGTCTACAAAAGTAGACCAAGACACTCAAGCACGCAAAGTAACTGAAGTAGGCCAAGACATTTAAGCAAGCCAAGTACCTCAATCACGCCAAGTTACTGAAGTAGGCCAAGACACTCAAGTACGCCAAGTACTTGAAGTAGGCCAAGACATTTAAGTAAGCCAAGTACCTCAGGCACGCCAAGTTACTAAAGTAGGCCAAGACACAAAAGTAAGCCAAGACACTTAAGCACGCCAAGTACCTGAAGTAGGCCAAGACACTCAAGCACACCAGGTTACTGAAGTAGGCCAAGATACTCAAGAAACCCAGGACACAGAAGTAAGCCAAGTACCTCAAGTACGCCAAGTTACTGAAGTAGGCCAAGACACAAAAGTAAGCCAAGATACTCAAGCACGCCAAGTTACTGAAGTAGGCCAAGACACAAAAGTAAGCCAAGATACTCAAGCACGCCAAGTTACTGAAGTAGGCCAAGACACTCAAGCACGGCATGTTACTGAAGTAGGCCAAGACACAAAAGTAAGCCAAGATACTCAAGCACGCCAAGTTACTGAAGTAGGCCAAGACACAAAAGTAAATCAAGATACTCAAGCACGGCAAGTAACTGAAGTAGGCCAAGACACTCAAGCACGGCAAGTTACTGAAATAGGCCAAGACACAAAAGTTAGCCAAGATACTCAAGCACGCCAAGTTACTGAAGTAGGCCAAGACACTCAAGCACGGCATGTTACTGAAGTAGGCCAAGACACAAAAGTAAGCCAAGATACTCAAGCACGCCAAGTTACTGAAGTAGGCCAAGACACTCAAGTACGCCAAGTTACTGAAGTAGGCCAAGACACAAAAGTAAATCAAGATACTCAAGCACGGCAAGTAACTGAAGTAGGCCAAGATACTAAAGCACGCCAAGTTACTTAAGGAGGCAAAGACACAAAAGGAGGCCAAGATACTCAAGCACGGCAAGTAACTGAAGTAGGCCAAGATACTAAGGCACGCCAAGTTACTGAAGTAGGCCAAGACACTTAAGCACGGCAAGTAACTGAAGTGGGCCAAAATACTAAAGCACGCCAAGTTACTGAAGTAGGCCAAGACACTCAAGCACAGCAAGTAACTGAAGTAAGCCAAGATACTCAAGTACGCCAAGTTACTGAAGTAGGCCAAGTCACAAAAGTAAGCCAAGACACTCGAGCACGCCAAGTTACTGAAGTAGGCCAAGATACTAAAGCACGTCAAGTTACTGAAGTAGGCAAAGACACAAAAGTAGGCCCATCCTCGGAGACCCAGGGGCAGATAGTGGGGACGAGGAAAACTCTAAACGGGCGGAAAAATATATGGCACGAAGAAAAGTAAAGAACGGCGAGAAGAGCCCCTGGGGACAATGTCGCCGTTCTTTACTTTTCTTCGTGCCATATATTTTTCCGCCCGTTTAGACTTTTCCTCGTTCCCACTATCTGCCCCTGGGTCTCCGAGGATGAAGTAGGCCAAGATACTCAAGCACGGCAAGTAACTGAAGTAGGCCAAGATACTCAAGCACGCCAAGTAGGCCAAGATACTAAAGCACGCCAAGTTACTCAATCAATCCAAGACACAAAAGTAGGCAAAGACACCGAAGCAAACCAAGTACCTAAGTAAACCAAGTACCTCAGTACACTAGAAGAAAGAGTAACTAAGTAAGTAAGAATGTATATATCGGTACACTATAGGAATCATATATGAAGTATCTACCCTTGTTTTCACTAAAACCGCTGAACGACACAGCCTATTTGAATAGTCCTTGTATTAGAAAAAGTATTAATTTAATTGGAACGAGATTACAATCCATCGAGGGACGAATTCTCTCGCTTTAGTCGCAGCAAAACTCGGTAACAGGTGTTTCTGTTGGTTTCCGGCTGCCATGTTGGTGCATCATCAAGGAGCAAATTCTCGCTTTCTCTGTTGCAGGTTCTAAATATGGTGACTTCAGGGGTTCTTAACAAAGTTTTAAAATAACATTTGATTCTCTACTTTTCAAGGTAATAACCGGCAGGTCGGATCCAAACAAGCCTTTTTGTTCAGTTTGGTTAATCCGTTTGGAACGGGGCCAATCCGAGTACCAGCTGAGAATAAGGAAAGTTTTTGCGCTATTGTCTCTAATAGTAAGTGTGGGCCAATTTTTCAGCAGAACTTTAATCGGTATTCACCAACCTACTTATATATTTCAGATAATGCTAATTTATCTCGATCAAGTTACTGTCGTCTATGTGATGAGTTTTGTTGTCCCGAAGGAAAACCGGGAGATTTGTTCTTCACTGGTACTTGCAAATTTAACGTCGATGATTACGAAGTGTTCGAGTTTTACTAGTGGTAAGACATGTACTCCAGCTACAAGCAAGTTGGGTTCATGGAAAATTTAAAAATTCTTTTTGTGTGAAAGTGGTTGATTACTGTAAAAGTGTGTATTTAGACTGAAGTTTTACTCTTGTGAACTTTAACGTAGTCAAATTTAGTGCTGACGAAGTTGATCAAATGTCTCATAATATGTTATAAAGATTGTTTACTTCTTTGCAGTAATAAGAAAAGCTACATCAGCTGTTAGAGTAATATTGCACAACACAAACCAACCTGAGGCCTATTTTAATTTCTCATTTGCCTTTACAAAATACAACGATTGTACCCCCCCACCAGTTGGCAGGTGACTTTTACTAACTACCTTGTCTGCAGAGTTTACATTTACTTCTGCATTTATCATAGGGAGCTTAACCACCAATGGCGACGGCTACAAAAACGTCACTTCACAATTCGTGCTGGAGCCGAATTCTAAAGAACTGTATCGAAGTTCAGGAAAAGAAAATGAAAATTGTTGTCTTGCGTTCACGTCCTCCACAAAACGTAATAATAGGAAGTTTCACGTCGTAGTCGTGCACCGACGACAAAGAAATGTACGTAATAAGCGTGATGCGCGTCCAAAGTTGCTGTTTTACCTTTTGCTTTTTGCCTTTCTCATTACCGTCGCCGCCGTCGTTGGTCAAGCTCCGTAACCGTTTTTTCAGGATGCAAATTGCAATGTTTGGCGGTACGCCCGAAAACAAGATTTTTTTGATTATTATTATTTTTATTTTTTTATTTGCGATAATGACATTGAAATACAATAAAAATAAAAAAAATACAGAAAGACACTAAAAGGGAAAGAGAATAAATAAATAAACGGAGAGTTACTTACATCGACATACCTAATACTAATTTACAATATCATGGCTTACAATTGACATTATCAACTTAATTATTAGTTAGTTGCACGTGAAAAGGCTAAAAGAGATAATAATTACATCAAGTTAATCTTTCGATTTTCCATTGTGTTTTTAAATTATTTATAAATTGCGTACAGTTAAGGGGCACTACATTAATTTTACAACTATACACGTACTTTTTAATAAACAGGATGAGTAGATCTAGTCGGCGTCTGAGGTTATCATTTATAGGACCAGGGACATATTTCTGCATCAAAATTTGCTCAGGGGAAAGATTTATAATAAGAGTATTGTGGGACACATTAAACCATGATAAGATTTCATGATAGAATTTAACATTTGAAGGGCATTGTAAAAAAGTATGTTCCAGTGAATCAGGAGTCTTACACTGATCCGAAAACAAGATATAACTTGGTACCCTCTTGGTAACACACGCCCTACTCTCTTCATCTGACAGTGTGACGTCAGAGTGACTGATGTCAATGACTGCATATTACCCGCATCTTCTTTGCACGCACTTTAGGACTGAAAGGATAAAAGCAATGTCACGAGGTTTCTCAGGGGGCAAACAAGTGATAAAATCTGCCAACTTATACAAGAAATCGTGGCAGAGTTTGTTTATTCTGGACGGCAAAAAATGAAGCACTTTTCATCTGCAAGACGATAATGGAAAATTATGGGTTGAGGTGTTCACTGCTGCTTTTTGGGATGCAGTGGCGACCGTAGACAGGGCTGTCAACTCTCCCGGATAATCCGGGAGACTGCAGATTTTCGACCATATCTCCCGGTCTCCCGGCATGGCCCGGTTAGAGTCTAAAATCGCCCAGATAATCGCCGAAGTTTGTCATTTCTTGTAGACTAGACTTTCCGGAATAAAATTTCAAATATTTTGCATTGTTTGAGCTATTTTACCATAAACCATTTGATCATAAACTCCGGTATGCCATCGTAATATAAGCAATAATGTGATTGGTGGGAAGTAAAACCAATCAGGTCAAATGTCACAATGCCAACATCTTTTTTGCGCGTTTTGTGTCATCGTAAATTTTCGACGATCGGAGTCAACGAGTATTTTTTGTACAAATTGCGTCATATTCTTGTCCCGTTGTAATTTCATTATTGTACATTTGTTATTATTGTATATTACAACAGAATAGTCTCGTATAGAGGAGTCGTAATAAAGTGTATGTATCTTATGTCATTTTATGTCATGTGCCGAGTGTTATGACGTCATCTAGCATCCCTTCCCTATCAATTCTCAATATTTGAAGACGTGGGGGGGTTAACAGCCCTGCGTAAATGTCCACACAGCAAGCAATAATGACGTAAAACGTGTCGAAACTGGAACGGTACATTTTGCAAGACTAAAATCGTCCTCATCGGCAAATTTTATCACTTGTTTGCCCCCTGAAATACCACGTGACATTGCTTTTATCCCAGCAATCCTAAAGAGCGTGCAAAGCCATGGCGGGTATCGTGAAGAAGATCAAAGCCACTCAAAAAGGGAGAAATGTTTTGAATGAATAATAATTATAATATCATGATAACCATCTCCCGAATGGGAGATCACCAGACCAGTGGTCAGAGAACGTATCTAGCTCTACTGCACCGACCCTGAGGGGGATGGTTCTTATTTCATTATTTACCGAATTAGTCAAAAAACAAAGACGTAAGTTATGTATAAATAAACGACGTCGCTTAGTAAAAGCTTTGTTTGCATTTTAATTGTCAGTGTTTCGCTGATTTTTCGACTGCATTTTCACTACTTTTTTGCAAATTCCAGTGAGAAAATAATTTCAGTTCTATCTACCTTAAAGTAAACACCGACAAGCCAATTTATGTCGCTTTCGTAGCAGTTGCCATGCATACAGCGTCAATCTTCGTCGATTGTGCGAGTTTTAAGAACGCAATTATCTTTCATATTTACAGTATTGACTAATAGACAAATATTAAGGCATTTAGTGTATACAAGTGTACTTATTGAAAGTCTATGTATTAAAGAAGACTGGAATTCTTGTAGAAATTTTTGGAGGAATCAAGAAGCATTCTGAAAAAACAAAACCCACAGGATCAATGAATATCAAGATTCAAATGATTCCACTTCCTCCAACCCGCGAAATGTCGCTGTACGTTCCGAATCTTTCGTTTTTAAAAAAATAAAAATGGAATCCAAGCCTTCGCCGATCAACGGCATCATCAGGAAAAAATTTTTAAGGAAATTTTGTTTTAGTTTTTTAGAGACTACTTTTATACATTTTGAGAGACTCCTTTGTCCAAGGTTGTCCATAGACACTCGGCCACATGGCTCTATATTTGGTTACATGATACCACCACAAATTTCATGCTGGCGCGAGTCACCCCGGCGCGAGTTCACCCCGGTTCTTGTACCGGGGCGAGAATTTCACTCCGGTACGAAATCTCGCAACGGTATCATGTAAACACGAAACGACCACCCGTTTCGGTGTGAAATCGGTCTGCCGGTAGACTGGAACGGGTAGCGCATGCGTAATGTTCGCGATTGTGAATCATACGTGCATTTTATCAACATGAAGTGTACCTTCAAATAACGAGATGTGAAATAACCCAGTCATCATGTAAACGCGATACGAAATCAAAAAGTCATGTCGGTATTGAACTCGCGCCGGTGCGAGTTTTGTCATGTAAACACCCCCTTAGACAGCTGTTGTATTTCATTCCATACCTTGCTTATACATACTTTTACACATTTTATCTTGCACCTATTTTGTATATGTAGCTCCACGCAAAATATTTTCTCAGCCCTGGTGATGCCGTTGAGCGGCGAAAGCTTGGATTTCATTTTTTTTTTTTTTTTTTTTTTTAAATATCAGTTTAAGACCTTATTAGAATTATAATTTTATTTCAATTGTGCTGCTGAAGGACAACATGAACAAATCTTTCGAAAAATTCTTACTTGTGAGCTTGGGAGCCTACCTGTAAGTAAATTTGTTTTAAATCACTTTTTCAGTAGAGTTAAGCAAAATAGTCTTCCAATTTTTCCATTTCAAAAGATCGGTTCATTTTAAGCTATTTGAAATTTTTTTCCCGTCCTTATACACGAAACGCAGGCCATCAAATGATGATCGCTTTTGTCATTAATCCTCTTGTCTTTTGTTTTGTCCACCAAGAGGAAATTATTCGCAAACATAATTTAATGCAATACAAGAAAATGTATCGTTTTCCCAAAACTAGGAAAGTGCCCACGTACCTCGAATCAACAAAATCGGCGTTCGAGCACTAAACTAAAATCGAAATTGATGGATCGACCGTCAAAACAGTGATACGCAAGCAAATATGAACGTTTCATCGGACATGAGGTCAGTTTGTCTTGTCCACATAATCCAAGCTTTGTGTGGAACCCGACTGACAAAATTTTTCCCTGGGTAATGGTCGCAATCGTATCTATCGCATCACCTGCTGCAGTCATTTTGAACATTTTGGTTATCGCAGCAGTGAGATCAAGAAAGGAATTGCAAAAAAACCCCAACATTTTTTATCGAGCATGGCTGCTGTGGACATTTGGGTAGGTGCTATAAACATGCCGTTATCAGCCACTGTTGACTTTGTTATTTCCCGGCAAGTTTTTAATTATCACATTTGCTCGGTAGACTTGGTTAATGTCTACCTGATGTACACGTTAACGGTTTGTACTCTATACCATTTAACTTTTATCGCTTGGGAGAGGTACCAGGCAATACGGAATTGTTATGAGAACAAGGCAAAACTTACAAGAAGCTACCCCAAGAAACTTGCAATAACAGCTTGGTTCCTATCCGCGTTTACACAAATTCCAGGTATTTTATTACAGCCCTGGGCATCGAACATGATTTCATTGTTGTGGCCATTGCTGCATTTTTCGCGTTAATTTTAATCGCCTACTTTCACATCATGGTGTATCGTGAAGCCCGCAAAGCTAAAAAGATCATCACCCAAGTTACTGTTATGGTGAGAACAAAACTCGAAAATGCAGTTGCTATCACGTGTGCATTGGTTTCGACAGCTGTGTTTTTTTCCTTTGTTTCCTTGGTAACTGTTACCCAGGCCTTCGTAAGAGTGCCGCCTTCCGATCAGCAGAGACACTACTGCAAATGAACTCTATAGTAATTCCACTAATTTACTTCTACAGAAACCATCGCTTTAGAAACATCGTTCTTGAGATTTTATGCATTAGAAAACCCCCCGTAGCCAAGTCAAAAGTTGCTCCCATGCAACATGTCAGATCAAAGGATCCTTTTTCAAAGAAAGGTATTCAAGAACAGCCGTCACGGTCGCGTTTTGTCAAGATCAGCGTCATGCGAATTAGCCAACGTGACAGAATTAAATCGTGCAATGCAGAAAAGACCTGTATCGGCTCCTTCACTAATCAGATTACACAGCGACTCTTTTGACAGTTCTCAGCCGCAGAATCTCTCGGCCATTTTAACAATTGTTGCGACAGTCCATCCTCAAAGGCCCGAAAGACATCGTAATAGTTTGCCAATATTTCATCCTTCATCGTTAACGAAAAGGTGGGAAGCTAAACGTAATCATTTTAATCTGTCTGATCCTGCGAGAGACTTGATAAAGAAACTATACGGGTTCAATCACAGAAAACTGAATAACCATCTGCCTTATGTCCTACCCAGATCTCCCACGACCAGAGTACGACAAAGTGAGATCTGGGTACAAGATTACCATCTGGAAAGATCCATCGCATACGGAAAGGGCGCAGGCTCAAATTGGATTTCGTTGCCATCTCGTAAAGGTCTCTGGAAAAGAAGTATGTCGGCCCCAGCGTTACATGAGATCAGAAGTTTCCGCAATGACACACTGCAGCAGAAGGCTGCAGCAGCTTACGACGAAAGCTTGGGCTGCCTTCACCTTAAAAAGTCGTGAAGATTGTCAGAGTACTCATGAAGGCTCAGTCTAGAAAGTGATGGCTCAGCGTCGGTTTTGAACGCCTTCGTTTTGCTTGAAGACGCATTTGTAATTTGCCTCTGGGTTTACGGCATTGATTTGTTTGTAAAGAGCACCAAGCACGATCAGACTCTGTTCTATCAAAAGCGCCCTTTTCCGCAGAGATCTCTTTTGTGTCAAGTTAGTCATACCGTATATGCGTGGAGACCCTGTGCAGAACGTACAAAACACCCTCTGGAAACGCCGGGAGAGTCTAAGTTTTTTTCTTTGTCGTTGCCTGCAGCTCTGTTTCTTTGATATAGGTCTTTTGTCTTGGTCATCTATATCGTTCTTTTTCGTTCATTTATCTCTGATAAACGATGAATGCGTTTACCACTTTGGACGCTAGGAGGCTAATGATGTATATTTTTGATTGAACAATTATGTGATCGGATCTTTGTAAAAAAAAAAATAAGCAAAATATGAAAACACGTGAGCAACTGTGATAGATGAATAAGCCATAACTCTCCTATATATCAAATATTATTTTTACGTGAAGAGTGAAGTGAGGAGGTTAAGGAGACGCTCCTCTAAATAAGCCTTTCTTTTTCCGGAAAAAGTAAGGGGCCAGTCATTATTTATCGCCTGGGGGAGGGGAGCGGAGGATTTCGGATTTTCGATTTCGCTAAAAAAGTTTAAACAGTTTTAATGGGCTGTTAAGGAGTTGCCTCAACCCTGTATCAAAGCGAGGGCAAGTGCGAAACTATTGATATTAAAATGATTTTTTATTCTCATGCCACTAAAAACTCATTTCATAAATGAGAAATGTTCTCCCGGCACAATCTTTGGAAAGCATGAGAAGGAGTCAGTATTTCTTGTTAAAGCGTCATTGCATGTAAGCGGCTTTTAAATGCATCAGTCAATTGAAACTCCGCCCGCCCAACCCCCGGGACTTAGCGAGGAATTTAACTTTGGCCTGGTGTTGAAACACCGCTAATTTCCCCGCTCCCGGGACCAAGTAGTTGGTTAAAAGCGGTGCTATAAACATGTATGTCTTAATCAGCCATTGTTGACTTCGTCAGAATTTCCTGGCAAGTTTTTAATGATCACATTTGCTTGGTAGACTTCTTCAGTTAATGTCTACTTGATGTACGCTTTAACTCTTTACCGTTTAAGTTTCGTTAACCTTTATCCCTTGGGCGAAGTAAATTAATGTCATGAACTCAAAGCGAAAATGACAAGAAGCAGCCCCATAAGACTCGTAACAACAGCTTTGTTCTTCGAAAGGCTTACCAAAATGGCTTGCATGTAAACAAAAGGAACAGTTTTAACCTTCCTGATGCTACGATCTTTCTATCTTCTTGTGAACAGAAAGAATCAGTTATACTTGCATGTGTCCTAGTCGTGATTATAATTCTGTTTATTTTAGCTGCGATAAATCCAGAATTATAATGTTACTTGGTTTAACTACACAACACTTTCTCATTCTGTTTTCCTTTTTTGGAACAATTTGAAACATTGCCGTTAACTAACAGGCTTGGCCACGTAATTTAATACGGCATTCAAGTAACAATCAGACCCCTACCTGCCATAAAACGGAGAAGTGTTCTCTGCCTGAACTGATTCGAAGTTGATCGAGTTCTTTCCGAGGCAGCTCTGATTAAAAATGAATGACAGAAGTCAGGAAGAAGAGGCGTTGTCTCAAGTGCAAAGCCTTGCTAATGTCGAAAGACAAATCAACGCAGCTACAGCTGTAATTAGTGAGGCTTGTAAACAACTTCAGCAAGAAGCAGACAAGCTTCATAACGAGCGGGAAACATTCGATCGTATGTCGAAGAAAATAGAAAGTACCCAGATTTCTGAGACGGTCAAGCTCAACATAGGTGGCCAGCATTTTACCACAACTCGCCAAACGCTGACAAAGGACCCAAACTCGTACTTTGCTGCTATGTTTTCGGGAAGGTTTTCATTGAAGCGTTCTGAAGATGGTACGATTCAGACGATTGAAATCGATCGAGATGGAAAACACTTCCGGCATATACTTAACTACCTCCGTGATGGGAAGTTATCTTTACCAGAAGAAGCCACGTGCACTGATCTGGAGGAAATCGAGACAGAAGCCACTTATTACCAGATACAAGGAATTATCGACGAGTTAAGTAAACCCAGATCCGGAAAGAGTCAAAGGAGTTCAATTCAAGGAGCCACAGCACTAGCCACACGGCTATTTTCAGATTCTAAGATTCTGACTCGAGAACTTGACATGATCTTGTCAGGTATGCTACCTTACAAAACTGGCGACTGGCGACTTCTGTACAGAGCTTCTCGAGACGGCTTCGAGGCTGAATCGTTCCACTTAAAATGCGACTACAAAGGTCCAACAGTAACGGTTGTGAAAAGTGGAAACTTCGTATTTGGCGGATTTACTGAAGCAGCATGGAGGAGTCCGCGTAAGTAAAATTACGTTGTCTTCTTGAATAGTACAATAACTGTAATTGTTAGTCGAGGTCTAGCAGGGTGGAGTTTTGAATTAAAGTGGCCATAAACACTAACTCTTACCGCAGTCCACTTCACTAAACCGAGAATCGATTTCCTTTATAATCGAAGTTAAGCCAAGCTGACAATGAAAATTTAATCAGTGATGATAAATAACCACACACTTATGGATATTTATACGTCATATGTGGGGATACTCGCGGCACTAACTAGTGAAAAGTGATTTTTGTGAATTCATTATTCACTCGGGCAGACTTTCAGTTAGTAACCTTCTAAAGTCGTGTTTCAAGACCAAATTTATACGCAACGAGAGGGTGGATTGAGGGTCAGTTTTGAATGTAACAGTCACATCAGCAGATCAGCACTCGTCTGAATTCATGTACAGTCACCAGGTTTTTATAGAGGCCCTGTTTTGGGATTTTTGGAGTAAGGTATAACTGGTCAAAATATTTTTAAGATAGATTATTTTAAAAATAAATCCTAAGGATAGCCAAAAATGGTAGGTTTAGGGATAAAGGGAACTATAATCATAAAGATGGTGAATACTTCAACTCCCCTTAATTGGGACTGGATAGTTTTGAATGAACGCTCATTAAACTTTGCTGCATTTATTCGCTCAAATATAGTGACAACAGGGTCAGTTAAAAGTTTGCAAAAAATATGTAATTTTCTCCTCAAGGTGTGCGTATGGAGGTTGTTGAATCCAAACAGGCATTCTTGTTCAGTTTGGTCAATCCATTTGGGACGGAGCCGGTTAGAATACCCGCGGACGAGAAGGAAAGCGGTTGTGTTATTGCCTGTAAAAAGTCGCTTGGACCGTCGTTTGGACAAGACTATTGGTCAGAAAAATATCTACACATTTCAAATAATGCGCAGTCATCTCGATCAAGTTATAGTCGTCTACGAGAAAAATTTTCGTGTCCTGGAGGAAAAGAAGGAGATTTGTTCTTCACGGGTACTAAAGATTTCATCGTCGATGATTACGAAGTGTTTGAATTTTACTAGTGATAGGTTTCGTACTCTATCCACAAGCGTAGCGGGACTGGCTAGGGACGTCCGTGAGTGGAAGATTAATTCCACCTTTGTGGAATGGTAGATTTATAGACTGGATCCATAAAGTGAACTTCAGAACGTAGTATTAAATTTAACATTGTAAATGAAGAGAGAATTAGGTCGAAAGTTTGTGCAATGATAAATTAACCTTTTAATGAAAAACAAAACAAGGAATTGAGGGAGCGGATTTTGCCTTGTTTGTTTTAAGGCTAGCTAAGCCCAATCTATCCTTGACAAAAATTAATGCAATCAATGTACTAAGAAGGTTTCTTACACCAGTCATTTTGTTTTCTAATTTTGTATTAATTATGAGGTTGCTATAGAAATATGTTGTTGCCGTTACAATAGACCAGGATAGGCTTATTTTCCTTGTGTATTTTGTGCCCACTGGAAGTCATGTGACTGTGCTCAAGAAAGTATATATTTTGTTTCAAATAAAACACATTAAAGTGAATGATTGAACCTAGGAGAATCATGAAGCAGTCGGCCCTTTTTAACACCTGTCGAAAGGCCCTTGGACACCTTATGAAGTTTACACAACGTAGTATTCCTTATCGTTTTGGATTAGCCGGTTAAGCACTGCGTTTTACAGATTAGGGTTAAGCACTACCTTTACTGATTAGGGTTAAGCACTGCCTTTACTGATTAGGGTTAAGCACTGTTTCGAAACTGGTTAGGTTCCTTTTTTGGGTTGGGGTTGATGCTTTGTGTACTTTCTTGTGCAAACTTCATAAGGTGTCCAAGGGCCTTTCGACGGATGTTAACGAGTGCTGACCTCATGTCATAAGTGGGTGGAATATGATCCTACGGGAGAGTGAAGTACTGAATAAGTCTGTTATTCTTGACAGTGACTGACGGTTCGACAAACTGCGCGGTAGTCATCTTTTGAGTCAATGGTCAAAGAGTTACTTCCTTAATTTCCAACAAGACAAAGGACCCGGGGGTACTCAAACATTTTATACTGGGAGGCTTCGCCCCGAGGTCCAAGCCCGTACCCCTTTAGAACTTTCCACCCCTTTCAACTGCTGTAAATGCCCTGTCTTTTAAATATGAATAAATCTCAAAAAAACAGAACGTTGTCTCGACTTCCTTACAGCCATAAAATGCACCTGTTCTCCCTTTTGTTCCTTTTTACTGACCGAAATGAAAGATTTCCCTACCCTTTCATATAACTGAGACCTGAAAATGGTACCCCTTTTGGGCGGGGCCTCCCCCTATAGGTCATTATAGGGAGTGCCCCCCCCCCTCGGGACAAAGGATTTTAAAAAATCTCCTCACTTGATCTACAATGGAAACACAAAATACAAGATCTATTCGGCCCTTTCAAATTGCAAAGATCCTCTTTGTTTTCGCTCCGCCTCTGCGATACTTATGTTATGGAGCTTTTAATTAACACTGTTTACGTTTGGTAGATTCTAGTTGTGTTACGTAATATTTGGAAGTTTAGAGAAGACAGAACGAGTATTTTACGCGTTCTTTCAGAAGAGTTCCGTCTTTCGGTCAACAGAGACACTTTTGCAACTGAATTCTATAGTGAATTCACTTATTTACTGCCACAGAAACCATCTCTTTTGGAACATTGTTCTCGAGATTTAATACATCAGAAAACGTCCTGAGACAAAGCCAACAGTGGTTCCCACGGTGCAATACGTCAGATCAACTCGTTTCTCAGTGGAAGGTACTCTACTCTTGAGCCAAGGGTTTAACAAAACCACAACATATATTTTTGAGAGGAATCCCACATTTACACGTGACGTATCGTACCCCGCACTTTGAAACACATAGGAATCTAAGCACACTACACCAGCAATTTCTGAATTCAGTTCGACTTTTGACAAATAAAAAACACTTATTAATAGGTTTCATCCATTTCTTCTGTTCTTCCATTTTAGTTCGCATTGGCTTAGATGTTGGTTTATCAAAAAGTTCTCTTATGCGAAAGAAAAAAAAATGGAAGAGAACTTGTCATTCACCTCTTAATTTTAAGAGAAAAAACGTGGAGTCTTAAGTTTCCTCTGTAATCTTGGTAGCCTGCGAATAGAGCTGTCGCTCCTTGCTCCTCGCTGCTAGGGACGTCCCTAGCAGCGAGGAGCGACGGCTGTATTCGCAGGTTATGATCTTGGTGGCTGGTTTTGCACCATTGATCTCAATTAATTCATATTCAGTGAGTCAGTCTGGGCCGACGTATGTAAATGCGCCTTTTTTCTTCGAGTGTCTTATTAGGGACGTCCCTAGCAGCAAGGAGCGAGGAGACACAGCTCGCAGGTTATGATCTTAATAGCTGGTTTTGTTCTAGTGTCTAATTAAACTTAAACGTATAAACAAACAGATTTCTTCAGGAACTGCTAATTGTTTCCATACCCGAGCCTATCCTGCCGTAAATGAGGCTTAAAATTATAAGTAATCTTTCAGCTTTTTTAGATTTATTTTAATGAACTCATTCGCCTTTCTGTGAACTTGTTTTTCATTAGTTGCACAGTGAAGTAAAGCAAATTGAAGTTTAAGTGTTTTTTGAAAGTCTGGTAAATGTTATTTTTGGTGGTGCGTGAGACTAACCCGAAAACGCAAGTGCGAGCATTCTCCGGGGGACCGCTGGAATCATAAGAGACCTTAAGATCGAGGTTTTTCGGCATTTCCCGCGAGCCGCAAACGTCAAGAAGTCACGTGACCAGTGTCTTGCTGTCAGGTTTGCAGTTTGAGGTTCACGTTTGTACGGCTAGATCACGCTCTAGAAGTAAGTGATTTACCGCAAGGTTTTTGCACCCTAAAACATCACAATCCCACGTTTGAGAAGAAATACTACTTTTTAGAACTCTTTCACTAATTAGTTATTGAACTATTTTTCATAGAACGTAACTTTGAAGACGATTTCTCAGCAAAAATAGAAGTGAACGAATGAATAAAAACAAACATGGCAGCCGCGAGCTACCACCCGCGAATCTTAATTCCTAAATATGAGCAGACGGATAACGTGAAACCGCTAACCGCTAACAGCGGTTTGCAGTTTGCGGTAGGATGGACAAACCTCGATCTTAAGGTCTCTATAAACCAGAGTATACTACATGGACGGGGGCATGTTCAACCGGTGAACTTTGAGATTTAGTTCTCCTGAAGTGAGTACATATGCATCTAAAACATTGTCCTTTTAAGAGTATTTTACATACCTTTTAATCTTTGGTGCTCCTGTAATTTTGTAATTTGAAATTTGTTTGCCCATGGAGCACTTAGGAGTTGTTAAGGACTCTTGAAACTTGTCCGTGCGTTCCAGATCGAATTGGAATTTGGAAGTGTTGGTTTTTAAGGAGAGAGAAAAATCTCGGAGAACCCGGAGAAAAACCTCTCGAAGCAAAGGGGAGAACCAACAACGAACTCAACCCACATATGGCGTCGTCGCCAGGATTTGAACCCAGGCCACATTGGTGGAAGCCAAGTGCTCTCAACACTGCGCCACCCTTGCTCCTTAAAATCGTGCTGATACTATACAGCTTGGAAAGTCGTTCTTAACCCTTTAAGTCCCAATAGTGTCCAAGATCAATTTTCTCCTTACAATTATCCATACACCGTAAAGAAATAAGTTATGAGAATCAATAAAATGATCACCCAAGAGAAAATACTTTGATCTTTGAACAAATTCTCTCAACTAATTCTTTAAGGAAATGTATGGAGATCAGTTTGGAGAATTTGTATGTGGATACTGGAGCTTAAAGGGTTAAACGGTGGCAGATCCAGGGGAGGGGCCCGGGGGACCCGGCCCCCCTTCTTATTTTTAGACCAAACGGAGACCCGAGGGGCAGAAAAAAAACTTTTTTTGGAGACCGCCCCCCACCCCACCCCCCCTTATCTAAAGATCTGAATCTGGCACTGTTAAAGACCCCTTCAAAAAAGTATGGGGGGGGGGGGGGGCTAATTCCTCCGGCCTCACCTCTCTCAACCAATTCCCCGCAAAAGAACGGAAAACTAATGAGACTTCCTGGCTTTGCGAAAGAAATACGATTTAACATATGGTTCATTATTATCTTTGATAAAACTGTTTTCCGCCTTCTTGTTTTCTCTTTTTTTCCACCCTGTGAAAATTAATCGTACCACTGCCTGCAAAAAGTCAGTTTACCTTAAAAACAATATATAACTTATTGTTTACTTTCCGGGACTCGTTATATCGTTGGCGATCAAGGATAACTGGAATCAAGATCGACAAATCGTCTACCAACTCAGAGAGTGAGAGTCAGTTTATCAGGGAGTTCATATACAAGCAACTATGAACTTTTCGTCCGAGAGCAGGTTAGCTTTATTTTGCCCACAGTATCCCAGTTTTGTGTGGGACCTAACGCTCCAGCGGCAAGGAGCGAGGAGAAACGGTTGTTTTTGCTAGAAAAAGTTCGGCGTGGGCGAAAAAAAAATCGGCGAGCGAAGCGAGCCTCGCGATAGTCTCAGGAGCTGACTCGTCCCCAGTCGTCTTCGCGTAACGCGCGCGGCGGGAGCAGGGGGTGATGGGAAGGGAAAAGGGAGGAAGACCTCTCTCCCTCGCTTTCGTCCTTCCCATGACACCCCTCGCGCCACTAAGGAGAGACAGAGAGAGACGACTGGGGACGAGTCAGTCTCAGGAGAGGGAAAAGGAAGCCGGAGCCTGGAGACACGCCTTTGATGATGTCGATCCGCCCTTCAGCACTTACCAGGTGATCTGTGACGTCACTGCGGGGGCCTGGGGAAAGAAATTTTAATGCCGTATCCCATAAACCAAAGCTGACGGGAACAGATTGAATTGAATTGAATTGGTGCGCGCGTTGGTTTATGGGATATGGCATTAAAATTTCTTTCCCCAGGCCCCCGCAGTGACGTCACAGATCACCTGGTAACTGTCATTGAAACGTCAACATGTCAAGTTCTCATCACGGATGTCAGCATGAGCTTATTACGTCGCTTCAATTTTGGCTTTAATTTGTGAAGGAGTAACTGCAGCCTATTTTTAGTTGCGTACTTATTAACCACGCGAATGACAAGCGACGTGAACGACTTTGTAAACGCTAAAAACCATGGGCAAGAGAGAAACAACTGCTCATAGAGTTGTGGTTTACGCGTCCTCGGAGCACAAGGCTTAGCTATACGCAACATGCATTCTTTGCATATATCCACTGATTTTGGGGTTTTATCACGCTTTTGGTAGGAGCCTTATTATAATCCCGTGCCTTTTCAATCGCTTTGTAAATGTGACCGTAGTTTATCATAAGGAGAGTATAAGAAAAGCTCGATATTTTGAATACTTCTTTTTCTTTTTGCAACAGATCACAGGCATATTTTTTGCCCATCTTTTAGCAGAGGGAGAAGCAAAAAGTCTCAGCTAAAGCCTCGCAAACAGAAATTTGTATTGCTTGCTCGAAGTCTTTTCCCGAATTGTAGGAGCGTCATCAGTGAAAGAGCGCAATACTGCCAACAGCACCGCGAACCTGTCAACTTGAAGACATTTGACCAATCAGAGCATGATACCATGCATCATGATACCATACATCAAAGGCATGTCTCTAGGCTCCGCCTCCCTTTCTCCTTCCCCAGGTGATCTGTGACGTCACTGCGTGGGCCTGGGGAAAGAAATTTTAATGCCGTATCCCATAAACCAAAGCTGACGGGAACAGATTGAATTGAATTGAATTGGTGCGTGCGTTGGTTTATGGGATACGGCATTAAAATTTCTTTCCCCAGGCCCCCGCAGTGACGTCACAGATCACCTGGCCTAGGCCACCGCTACGCTCGCTTCGCTCGCCGATATTTTTCCTATTTGACCACGTTTTTTGCCTTTTTCCACCGCTGCTTTAACCTGGTCCCAGGCTACGCAGCACGCGAGTAAAAACCTCTGCTCCCCAGGGTAAGATTTACTGCTATAAAAAAAACAATATTTTTTAAACCAATCAGAACGTCTCAAGTATCTATAAATTATGTTATAAGAGTCAAAAACACGGAACAAAAAATGGCGGTTTTTCATTTGCATACTACTCACTTTATTATACCCACTTTAATATTGCAAGCACAACCCGTAAATATGCACCTTATCCTCTTAGAACGATTACAATTCATGGTTATTTATGGCGGGCTTTTCGATGATACTACAAGTCAACGCGTCTCTTACAAGATGTTACTAAGGGTTCAAAAAACTACTATTTCATAAAATCATCTCAGAGCTGATATAACAGCAAGAGACCTTAAAGGAAAAAAGAACATGGATGATCGACAAGAAATGCCAAGTATTTCCGTCGTTAGAGTTGCTGCGAAGAGACTCTTGTGTGCGACTGAACATCCTGAAAGGGGCATTTAGTTCGTTTCCGGGCGCAGATGACGTAAAGCAAAGAACAAAAACTATAAAGATTTTTTCCTGAACAGAACTTTGAAGAAAACTAAGAGACCTCACAGTCTTTGTTTGGGTCATCATGACACAAAGAATGGATGCAAAGACTTAGTTTGTGGCGACTGTCTTACAATACTAAGTAAGGTTTTTAATTTGCTGTATCAACCAAGAGTTGATTATATAAATCTATTACGTTTCTAAATTAAACGACACGATCACTACATGAATTTTAAGCCCCTAAACTATCTCTATAAATGACCCTGAATTCTGTCCCACTCGACTTTCATAATTTTGCGACCGTTGTGCTCAAATGCCCCCAATATCTGCGAAGGGGGATCGCACGCTGGCTCAGGAACGTCGGCTTCATAGCACTCGAGGTATTGGAAGCTTGGGTTCACTTTGTTGTTCTGTCCCTCGAAGGATAGCTCCATATTACTGAAGCAGTGTCGCATGCGATCTCCCACGCACTTTTCAGGTTGACCGTCTGTTGAAAAACATATGAAAAACTTTCCTGAGGTAGGTTCGATTTCCGTCTATCTTTTGGAACTGGGGACCCGTTTCTCGAAAGTCCCGATAATTAAATGGCTCGAGAACAGGGGCGCCCAACGACAGTTTACCATTAAATACTTTAAAAACACTTTTTAGGCTATCTAGAGTACTTTTAAATCTGTAGAAATGCATTCCTATTACATTTGTATCTGTTTGGTCATCCTAGGGTAACTTGAGCCGTTTAGAAATTACAAGGGCTTCAGTATGATTTTCCCGAAAATTTTAGATTGCAACGAAAGTGACAATTTTTCTGATTCTTCTCTCCATGGCATTTTTGCCTGCGTCGCAGACGCTCTAAACCTTCTGTATAGAGCTTCTGCAACGTTTTTGATTGGCTAGTTTCTTACGCGGTTTGTGATTAGTCCGATTTGAATTAAGTGTTGACAGGCCAAACAAGACTAATAGCTCGTGACAAGTGTCGGATCGAGCTTGTGATGATGTGGAACAGCTTGAACAATAGAGGTTTTTCTTGCTCTCTTTTTGCATAGTTTACGCAGTGCATGGAGTATTCTACACTTTGACTGAGCAAAATTTTTTGCCGCTTTGAGTCTCACATTTAGATGTTATAAAGCTGGTCTGTTCAATGCATATTGAGTAATTAGTTAAATTGTTTCGGCAAATGTTTTCATACAGGATGTGATCACGGATGCAGTTTCTTTTACCTCTGTTCAAGCCTTAAGCTTTGTTATTGTGGCTAAATAACTTTAGTTTCTTTGGTCTTCTCCTAAATGCCTGGACCTGAATAGCTAAATGTGTGTAGTTTTTTCTTTGGCCGTAAATATCATGATTTCCTACTTTGTTTTGACGCTAGAACTGATCTTTCATTGTTTACTGTAAACTCCCTTCTGTGAATTTTGACATGTCACTGTGCTCAACCGTCACGCACACGTACGAATTAGGCCAATCGTGGGGCGCATAAGAAACCCTCCTATCAGGAACGCTCACATATGTCCTTGCGACTCTGCAGGATATTAGAACGAGTTTTTGTGCACTAATTCGCAGACGGACTATATTTACGAATACGTGGGCCGGCTGCAACGCAGGCTATGGCATTTTCGAATCCGAAAATTTTAGGTTTCTTTTTTCTACGAAAAATAGCTTTACCTTTGGGAGTGATATTATGAAAAATTAAACTTTAGAAAATCGTAGGGAATTGATTAGATAAGTTCAAATATTGTACATGAATGGAACGGTACGTCATCTAGAATTTCTTAGCCGTTCTCAACCAACAGAATATTTGCGTCGACGAATGAGACGCTTCCTAACTGAGTCGTTGGCTGTTCGGTGTGTTCTTGGGTGGCCTGTGCATGTTCTAAGCGCGAGAAATCGAGAAAAGAGGTTGTCGGTGTGTCGGTTCGAAATCTGCGCCATCTTAAAACGTCACAATAGCATCAAGCATGCCGAGCGTGCGATGCCCTAGTTTACATTTTAGATGGAGGTTTTAATAATTTTGTAGAATATGATAAAACTATCAGTAACGAAAACCAATAAAATTTTAATTGTTTGTTAACTAGGAACCGCGCCATTATACTTTTTATACTTCATTGGCTTGTTTAGCTGATCTGCTTTATATAATTAAATGGCCATTGGCCCTTCTATACCTTCTGTGCACGCCAAGTCGAGTTTAAAACCTCAAACGCTATTGAAATTGTGCCGAATTAGCCTCCTCCCACCTTCTCCTCCTCCACCGTCCCCCCCCCCCCCCCCCTCCCCCGCCCGAAGAGCCCAACGATATTTGGCGGAAGCGAAGATCGACCAATAACGCCGTGTCGGCCGAAAACGTTTCGTGAGAATATTGAGTGCCATTCGCCATAAATTTATTCGTCCAAAGCCACATAATGTACTTATGTTCCGGAAACAACGTTCTGTCCCAATGTTATCGCTAAAGGTTGATTTCCACTGACGCGTTTTTGGCTACGCACGTTAACGCTCGTAAATTTAAATCATGTAAATAAAAAAGAAGCAAGATAAAAAGTGCTGAGCTTAAACGACAAGTTGAGAGAGGTTTAACTTTTACGCTTACGAGCGACCCTTCATGCATTGCCTTTATTTTATTTGCGAATGTAAATTTTACGCGCGTGCGCACGTAAAAATTACGCGACACTGGAAATCAACTCTAAAATACATGGAAATTTAGCGCTGATTAACGCCAGCTGGTTATGAAGAACGATTAAACGAGGGATCGAACTCCTTTCTTTCTAAGATTATTTAAAAACATATTTCGTCTTATTTAAACTTAAGGCTTGAGCATGACGGCAATGATGGAATCGGCTGTTAAAAGGTCAAAAATTTGTTAAGGGGAAGTAGGCATCAGCGCACTTACCTATTTTCTTCCAGCCATCCTGTTCCATAATACCTACGGTTCAAAGTGAAAAAAATGTAAAATGTCATGTCTATTCATCAAGTACGCGCTACCACTTTTCCATCAGCTTATAGACGAGGGCTACTCCCTGCGATGGCCTAAACGAGGAGGCCCCAACCATCTTTAGGCTTCAGCTGCAGGTACATGAAAGGGTAGGCATTTCACTACTTGAAGTACATGAAACTGTAGGGAAATCTGTAATTTCGGTCTGAAAAACGGCTCAAAATAACTAACAGATGTATTTTATAGTAGATGAGAAAAATTCGAGAAATGTAACCACTCAAAAGAAATTTAATGTGTGTATATTACAGTTTTCCCCTCTCGGCAGGACCGAACGCGCGCGCTTCGCGTGGGAACGGTTCAGTAGAGACGTTCAGATTCACGTTTGAAGCCCCACTTTGAAACGATAAAAGCGAGATTCAAGTTAACAGTTTCTCTTATTAGGAAAAGGCAGGTTAACTGGCCAAACTAATTGCTATTGTTGGTTTTCACATGACGTCACTAAAATTCAAACTAAAAAACTATCGATCCAACCGAGATTTTACTTTCACGATGCATTAGAGCAGCTCAAAACTAATTTTCATACAAATTTTCGCTTCAAAAGGGTTCTTGGTTTTGTGATAGAGGACATTTGAATTTCTAAGTTTTTGCGTGACGCGATATTTACATTACGGTCAAGAGAGCTGTCATGTAGGTTAAAAAAATGACTTATTTCAGGAAATTTTACTATTTAAACAGTTCATGTATTAGAAAAAGTTTTACTTTAATGTTTATGAGTTTCTCGAGGAATAAATTCACGCTTTTGTAGCAAAACTCGGTAACAGATGTTTCTCTTGGTTTCCGTCCGCCATGTTGGAGCTCATCCAGGTGAGCACCAGCATGGCGTCTCCATACAAATCTCTATAAATTTGGGTAAAACATTTCTTCGGATATCTCGTATACGAAATATTCCTCTGACCTGAATCTTGGCGAGGGTCTTTGTATATGTACCTCCTTTTATTTCCCAGATTCTGGACTTTATCTATTGGACGGTTTTGATTTTTATTCTGATCTATTTTGAATGGCGTGACACTGAAAACCAGCAATAGGTGAACCTGACACAAAACTACTTTATATTTTGCGTAGATGTAATGAACATTAACTATTAGACGAGAAACTGGGTCACGTAATACAAAGTCGATATTAAGAGGGCAAACACAAGGACGACATTCGACTTAAAGTTTTTCTCCAAATTCTCAAAAAATAGACACCCCAGAAAGTTTCATGGTTATTTTTATTGAAATATTAAAGCCCTCTTCAGGGGCGTAGCCAGGATTTTTCAAAGGGGGGGGGGGGGGGGGGTCACAGAGGCTACTCACCAGATCACCATCCGGGGATCGCCGACTACAAGAGCCGTTGACGAAAATACTTTACAAAAAAAACAAATTTTAAAAAAAAGTGGGCTTTTCAACAATGGCTTTTACGGCCAAGATATTGTCATAGCGTTTTCGCCACCTGAATATTGTAGGTTGTTTGCTCAAAAGAAGGCCTACCAAGGGGGGGTCACGCGCACCCCAGGACCCCCCCTAGCTACGCCCCTGCTCTTCCTATCGCAAAATGATAAAACTTCTTATATTTGATAACTTGTCTCTGTTACTGCGACATTTTCGCTAAACCTGTAGTAGAATAATGACTATCAAGTTTTCCCGCCAAAACGACGCTGGTTCACCCGCGCGCTTTTTTAGTATTACTCCTCGCCTTTCATAACAAAGTATTACAGTGTTGCAAAAGCTACTTGAAATTAATCATTGATTCCTTGTAAATTAAATATTTAAAATAATTTGAAAACTTATTAATCATTGTTTTAATATTTCTAACCATCAGTAGGATTAATTATTCCGGAGGTGAGTTTGTCTCTCAATTCAAAGCAAGTTGATATAAATGAAATTAATTGGATGTTAATAAAATAGTCAGTACAATTCATCAGATGTGATAATAAGGACTCATTTGATTGTAATCGCTCCCAGAGCGCCTGTCCGTCCTACAGACTGTGAGGGCTTTCCAAAGGTCATACCTGAGTTTTCTGCGATGGTTTTTATTGGCGAAATCGGCACACTTAGACACAAGCCGACTTTTTGAGCGATATAAAGGTGCTGGTATTCGTAAGCCGCAGAAAGGTGGAGAATCTTCTTAACTGGTCCCGGTGAATTTTCAATTTTCCCCACAAGGCATTCGTGGAATTTCTACAAAAAAAAGAACAGAATCAAAAGGAAGTAAGATGAATTTGTGGCTCTGAAAACAGGTGGCAATCATCATTTTTTTTGATAGTTTATAGGTGCACAAACGAGCTAGTCACTACCGTCTAGGCCTAGATACAAATATCACAAAAAATCGCCTAAATATGTTTCCGGAAATTTCCGATTTGCTTTCTAAATATCTTGAATTTTTTTTCTAAATATCTCTGAAATGTTCTAAATATCTCAAATCTATCCGGCTTCATTTCATAAATATTGCAGTAAAAACACACAAAAAAAATAGCCCGTCATCTAAAATGGCAACAAAAATTTCAGGCATTTTGTTGAACATTAACCACATTGCATATCTGTCTGGATTTATGAAAACATGACTTCAGCGAGTGTCCAAAGGTCCGACCCCAAGTGTGTCCTTGGTACCAAGACTTTGACCGTCCCCACCCAGGACAATGGGTGACTGTCTAGACTGCCCACTGAGCTCTGCAGTTATCATGATAATCATTCTCAGCAGATGCCTGATTCAGCTGGCTAGGGCAAATTAAGACCAAGGTGGCTGTCCCTCAAGGCCTGTACCGAACACTGCTGCTTACTGAAGGGATTGTGTCAAAACAGCCCCCTCCCTACCCCACTAGCTTTGATCCCCGGGCCTGATCCACCCACCAGCTGTTAGGGCAGTCCCTGGGCTATGCAGCTGTACCGACCAAGACGCCAAGCCCCCTAGTATTTTGGACGCAAAATACTAGCCCCCTAGTATTTTGGCCTAGACCCGGGCTTCGCCGGCGCTAGGCGAAAACCTAGTGTCCACGTTTTAACGAAATCAGACAGATATATTATAATTAGCTCTTATTAACCGAGCGGGAGGTCTGTATGGGAGAATCTTGACCGAGGTCGCCAGTACAGACCGAACGCAGTGAGGTCTGTACCAGCGACCGAGGTCAAGATTCTGCCATACAGAACGACCTAGCTCGGTTAATAAGATGTTTATTATATGGCCAAACAAGAAAGCAAAGGAACAAAAATATAAATTTCGATTTCATCTTTGCTCGTAGCTTCCTCGGCAGGACTCAAATTTGCCAACGTTTGCGCGTTTTCTTTACCTGCTTCCTCGTGAAGGTCCACTCACTCTTCCATTTATAATTAGTATTATTAACAGGAACAAGCTAATTTTATCATATTCTTTGTTTGTAACTTTTTGAGGACCGCTGTTACAACAAGATCGGTCTAGATGCCGGTCTAGATGGGAAAATCTAGACCGCGGTCAAGATCGATTTTGGCCAATCAAATTCTTGAATTTGTTTGTTTCCAGTCCTCTTGAGACATGGCCATATATATAATAAATGGAGAATATTGCTGAATCTGATTATAACAGGCCCATATGTAGAGATTTGTTTGAATCTTTGTCACTGAAATGCCCCATGCCCTAGCATTGAAGTAGCTTCCTAGAAAAACATAATTTCAGTACTTTTTTCGTAACAAAATCCTAAATATCACAAATTTTTTTCCTAAATATCGTGAGATTTTGTAATAAATATCTCAAAATCTTCTAAATAGTAAAAACTATCCAGATATTTGTATCTAGGCCTACCACTGCCCGTTTAACATGCAGTATTTATACCGTAAAATTCCGAAAATAGCCTCTCCAATTATAAGCCCCCCAAAATCGTAACGCAAAAAAGCCTCCGTTAAATCCCTCCTCCGAATAGAAGCCCCTGCGGGGGGCTTGTATTTGGAATTTGCCCTCGAATACAAAGTAAAACAAAGCAAAAAATGGTAAATTTCCTTGCCACTATAAGCTAGTTCAATCGATTTTGAAATGCAAATTTCCCTCCGTATACATAAGCCCCTCCGAATATAAGCCCCTTAAAAAGGGCCTTTGAAAAATATAAGCCCCGGGGCTTATTTTCGGAATTTTACGGTAATTCCACGCTAAGGGGATGACGGACGGGATGTTACTTACCCCCAAAAAAGTACACGCTATGTCTGCTCTTTCTGCTTCTGTTCCCGGGGACTTAAGCGCTGCTTCATCGGCACCAGCCACGTATCCATCGCCAAGACAATCGCAAATCTCTTGGAAAGCCTCAGTGTCCCCACTGCCGCGGCGTAACAAATTCAGCCGAATAGGTTCAGCCACGGCGGACGAGATAGCAAAGAAGGAAATAGCAAACACAATGGTCGAAGACATATTCTCTGCGACAAAAAGAAAAAAGAGAGTCTCTTTACCGTGGCGAACTCATGATTATATCTTTCGAAGTAATTTAAGTGAAAAATAAAACTATCGATTTTTGGATAGCGTTTAACGTCCCTTTTGGCGAAACCGAAAATTTTAGGAGTACTCTTACGAATAATGGCCAGGTCTGGTGTTAAACTGATCTGAAAACGCATCCTTCGAATATCGCACGGAAGATAATCGAAACAAACTGTGAAACTCATCGATCAAAGATGGATGAACCGTTGATTAAACTAAAAAGTCTAAGCCTTTCCTGAGCTAGAAAAATTTTGCGGAAGCAGCATAGGCTTCTTCGAACTTATATTTTGAAGAAGCATTATTTTTGAGAGATGTTATCAGAGGCACTTAACGACTGTTTTCTGTAAAATATCTGTTTGGAGAATCAAATATTGCCTAGAATTTTCTATTGCTTGAGGCGAAAAATTTCTAGAAGACCGTTCCATTCATGTACAATTTTTAAAACTTATCTATTGGAATAAATTCCCTACGATTTTCTCGTTTAATTTTTCGCTTTCCACTCCCCAGGTTGGGCTATTTTTAGTAGAAAAAGAAAACCTAAAATTTTCGATGGAGAGAGGAATAGAAAAGTTCTCATCTCCAAAAACATAAAAATTGTATCTAAAAAGTTCGGGAAAATCAAAAAATACTGAGGCCCTTGTAATTTCAGAACAGAATCAACTTGCCCTAGGATGACCAAACAGATACGAATTTTATAGCGCCAGTTAGAATGCATTTCTAGAGATCTAAAAGAACTCTGAATAGCCTTAGAAGAGTCTTCAGTGCATTTGGGAGGAAACCGTCGTTGGGTGTCCAAGTGTAATTAGATAGGGAAATTTCGAGAGAATTGTAATGGCCTGTAAAATTTAGATTCTATGTTCGACTCCACACACTCAAAGAAATGGAAAAAAATGCCTGTATTACTTTTTTCAGAATGAAATGCCTTTTTCTCACCGTTTGCCAATCTTCAGTTGCCTCTGTGTGCAATCTGTAAGTTCCACTTATTAGAATAGTTGATAGTTAAAGAAGATGTTTTTAAAAACCTATTTATCTAATTTAGATTCTCTGTTAATGAAGCAAATAAATGGTAAATGACCTTTTGATGATTTATTTGGTAAATCATTGATTTAATGAGGTAAAAGTTCTCCACCTTACTCCAGAAATTGTCTTATTCAATTGCGTCATTGTCGTCGTACAAGGCAATTTATTTGAAACTAAGCCATATTTTTCGGCGTATAAGGGAATTTATTACTCTTTCAACAGATTTCGTGATCGGGCCTTTGTGAATATTTAATTGGCCTTCGGAATATTTCCAGTTTTCATATATTCATAAGTTGACGCAGCTGTATCTTTTAAATCATTGTTTCAAATTAGCTGAGAATGTTCCAAGCTGTTTTTTGCAAGAGTAGAATTGCGCACAAGAACACACTGCCTTGCGTTTAAAAAATCGTATTATTTGGCATATAATACGATTTTTTAAATGCAAGGATAAATTACCCAATTTAATTGAAATTTAAGAGAGACAGCACTTTTTATTTAGTGATGTGCTAATTGCTAGAAAATATGTTTTTTTTACGGTCTTAGCGCCCACCGCTATCCTTAGCTACCGCAAATGTGTTTTTTCAGTCCTACAGTACGTCAGGTTGAATTTACATTTTTGGGTCCAAAATGACCGTGATTAAAATCATATTAAGTGTCCTGTTTTAGTTATCATCTTTCACATACACTAAAATCCTGGGACTAAAATGAACAAAAAGGAGCATATTCTTCGACGTATCAACTGAACTTAGAAAAATTGGCTTAGTTTTCAAGTTGCAATTTTTATTTCGATCCTGGCCGCCAAATTAAAAACCAAACTTAAGGTAGAAATAGAGTAATCTTTAACAATATTGAAAAATTGTTGACGTCTTGATTTCAATGTTATAAGGTTTTTAAACAATACCAAAAAAACTAAACAGCTTCCCGCACTTTCTAAATCATTATGTGCGGAATGGCCAAATGACAAACGAATGCTTCCGCTTCATTACTCTACACTTATTTTGAGGCCGGTGAGTTCACCATAATAAATATCGAACAAACTTAATTTAAGGATATTGTACATAACTTTGAAACCCTTTACTGGGTAGCTCTCTCTCAGGACTTTTGTTAATTGCTCTCTTTAAATTAGCCATCTAATTATTACATAACTCTTACTAGCTAAGTCTCTTTAGGATTTCTCAATTTTCGTAATACAGACCCTCTGTTTTTAAATGTTTAAATTTGCATTTGCTCGATCATATAATTAACATTTCCTGTTGGCTGAATTTTTGGAAAGATCTTTTCAAATGTTTAAAAACTTTCACCATTCCCCGAAAGGCTTAAAATGGCTCTCAGATGAAAGATGGAAACTAAACAAATAAATTCAAGGAAAACAAACGAAGGGCCGGGAAAATTTATGTGAAATATTGTCTTTGAACTTGTCTTGAATGGGAAAAAAATGAAAGAGTAAAGGACAAAGAGTTAGAAGAAACATAGGGAAGATCTCGAATATTGTGCTACATCAAATCAGGACATCCAACATTGACAGTAATACACTTCGCAATAAAACCCCTATATCAAACAGGCTAGTTTTTATCTAGCATCAAGTGAGTATCGTCACTAACAAAATTGTAATACCCTCTTTCTTCTTCTTATTATTATTCCTATTATAGCACGGAGACTAAATGGATGTAATTTTAATTTTTGGGGCAAGGCGATGGGCTCCTCACCTAAAATCTCTCCGAAAAAAAAGGATGAAATTGTTGTCGCAAAGGCCTCACACTGGTAGAAAAATAAAGGTTTCCCTCACAAAAAAGTTCCCCCAAATAAGGCAAGATTACAGTACCTCAGTTAACTTGTATTCGATCGGAGCTAAGTTTTGGGTTTGTATACTTCGTTGAAGGGATGTCACAAATGATGATTGCCGTGCAGTTTATTTCAAGATTAACGAGTGGCCAATAGTTGCTAGGGAACCTGTGCTATTGTAAAAGCAAAAGCGAAATTTGCTTAATTTCATGAACAAATGTACGCAAATTGAAGATAAAAAACATTCAATTTCAAAAAGCCAAATTTTATATGTGCTTAGATCGATTTCTCTTACTCAAAGTGAGTCGTTTTTCATTTTTGTCAGAATTTATTCAATTTGTGTCGATTACGACAAAAGAGTTTTTATTATTATTATTTTTTTAAAAAATTACAAAAATGCTGCCAGTTTTTTTTTATGCATACACTAATTACTAAGTCTTGAATCTATCAATGAAGTTTAGAAACATCTCCCAAGACCCCCAAATCATTTTTTATGGCTGCATGTTGATAACAACTAACACGAATCAAGGATGGCAAAGGTTATTCATCTCTCGATCTGTTGATAGACTTTTTATGAACAATTTTAAGAGCTTTGCTTTCTTTCCCTGGCTCTTCGTACAGTGTGAACATAGCCTTCGAAATCCCTCACTTGGTTTAGCTCAGATTAACTTTTCGACTTTAGAACCTTATAACACTTGAAACTGTTTTATTTTCTTTCTTTGTTGGTGGTGTCGTTACTTCTAGAATTCGAATAGTTTTTGCTTGAAAACTGATTACACGTGCTAATTTGAAATAACAAAATACGATATGATTTTGTTAATTGATTATGTAACTCAATGTTGATTTTAGCTGTCATATTTTTCGTTTATGGGGATGTTATAAATGATCGATACTTTAGTATTTGAAAGCTTGAATGCAACCTTATTAGCCTGTTCACAGATCAAGACCCAATATTTTCTTTTTAGAGATCGTCGAGCCGCGCGTGTGGGAAAAAAAACCGTGGGGGATTTACTGACCGCAATCGCAAGAGGTTGGGAGTAGGGAAAAGGGGAAACAGACTTTTTCCTTCTGTCTCTCGCTTGGCTTGCGCTCGGCTGATAGTAAAAACAATTGAAAAGCGTCTGTAGACGGGACACAACTTTATACATTATCCTTTTGCAGGAACCTTCAACTTAACGGTTTTTAAAAACTCTCTAACATACAGTATTTTAAGAAAAAAATGTTCAAAGCAGGCCGCGGCCAGTCCAACATTAGATTTATTTAAATGATTTACGCTCAACCTTGGGATTATAACGCAGTATTTCCTCCACACAACAAATAAACCCGAGGGGCAGCTGTGTTTTATTAGAGAGATTAAGATTCACGTTTACGGCATACGGCAAACGGCAAACGTCAGTTGAAAATTTCTCAGAATAGAAAATAAGCAGATAAAAACAGTCCAGAACGATTCTTGTGGACAAAACTGGCATAAAACTACTTATTTTTGTGTAGAAGCAATAAACAGTAAACGAAAAATAAGGGGAAAACTTGGTCACGTGGTACAAATTCACGTTTGCCGTTTGACGTAAACGTGAATCTTAATCTCTCTATTGCCAAGCCCACGCGCTCTAACTATGCGGCAATTAGTCCGTGTAATGAAGGTTAAAATGGGATTGTAAAACCCGCCCAGATCGCTTCTAAACACTGGAAAGCAAAAGACAGCGCAAAGAATAAGAGTATTTCATTTGTACATAATAACTTCCAGTACAGCAATTTCTTTCGAGTTAATTTAACTCATTCCTGTCCTCATATAAACCATATATATAAGTTGCTTCGTCATGCAATGTTGTTAGTTATGTTAGTAAGGTGAAGTGTGACGTCACCTTACCATGGTAACAAAATTTCTGGGTCTCACCAATCTTTCTTGACAAAGACGGTCATTTGCATTGTCGAACGATGGAAGAAAAGTATGGGCTACCGTTTTGTTCCTGAGTGCAATCATGCACAAGAAAGTCGTATATGTGAGTATTTTCATCTTATTTTCTGCCATATTTGCTAGACCGCAGTTTGTTAAGATCTAGAAATTTTTCTACTATGACAGCATGACGTAACGACTTTTCCTTACTATTTTCAACTAATTAAGATACTCTGTCAAATTATTTACATGGTAGATGATTTTTTAATGCTTTATTTGGTAAATCATTGATTTAATGAGGTAAAGTTTTCCAGGACACGCTGAAAAATGCCGTCTTATTGTGCAACGCATTGTATTTGAAACCAGCTCGTATTTTTCGGTGTATAACGAAATTTTTGCTATTGATTTTTGCGTTAATAAATTTGTGACCCATCTAACCTTGGCGAAAATTTTTCTGGCCTTTGAAAATGTTTTCAAATTCCATATTCATAAGTTGAATCACCTGCAGAGCTTCACAGTCAGTATCGTCTCAAATTAGCTGAGAATGTTCCAAACTGTTATTTTGCAAAAGTTACAAGCACAATTAAGATGAAAAACAACCTTCAATTAAAATTGAAGTGAGACAGCATGTTTTAGTAAGTGATTGGGATGCACCAATCGATAGCATTTGTAGAAATATCTTTTTACAAACCCACCGCCTTCCCCTTTAAGAGAGGCAAGGTAAATTTCACATTTTGGGGTCAAAAATGACCGTGATTAAATTGAGTATCTTTCTCATGCACTGAAATGAAAAACAAAGCATTTTCTACGACAGAAGAATTGGACTAAGAAAACTTGGCCCAGTTTATTTTAAGTTGCTATTTACGAGGCCAGGTTAGCCAAGTCCTGTTATCCCTAATCCCTGTATTTCCGAGAACAGATATCCCTTAACGACCTTAAAAGTGGTACGATCCTTTTGTAATTGATCCAAAAGTCGCTGTTGCTTCTGTTATGCCTTAGAACACTTGAAACTTTTTTATTTCCTATTTTTGTGTTGACATTGCTCTTAGAATTCGCATTTTTTACACGACCATTACACTTTCTTACTTGAAAATCATAAGTAGGGCATTTTCTGAATTGATTAGAACATCGCTGTTTTAAGCACTTCCAGGTGATCTGTGACGTCATTGCGGGGGCCTGGGGAAAGAAATTTTAATGCCGTATCCCATAAACCAAAGCTGACGGGAACAGATTGAATTGAATTGAATTGGAGCGCGCGTTGGTTTATGGGATACGGCCTTAAAATTTCTTTCCCCAGGCCCCCGCAATGAAGTCACAAATCACCTGGTTATATCTCAGTGTTAATATAGCTGTCATTTTTTTCCTTTTTTGCTTACGGGGGTGTTAATGACGCCATAGTATTTGAAAACTCAGTTGTATACAACAAAATCTAGCTTATAATCAATTTTCTACATTTCGTTTTTTCTCTTTTTTAGAGTAAGTTGTCTGTGGTATTGAATGATCATTGATAATTTATTTAATGTTGGTGAATGTTGGTGTCATTAGAAAGTTCAAAGATTTACGAAAAACGTCAAAAATGCTACGACGCATCCGATTACTAATGTATCCCGGAAAATGATAAAGTAGACTTTAAAGGTGTCACTCTCTGCACCCCGTTGCAATCCTTTCGCGTACAGACTCTTCACCCGTCACTAATCATTTCTTCCTTTCCTTCCTTTTCTTCACGTAAAATTGAAAATTCACTGATTAATGTTACCTATCGATGAACGTCTTATGCCTTAAATCTAACTCGTTTTTCTTGAAGTCGCAATTAAATTTTAGGGAAGGCCGTTAGGCAGGTTAACACGCAACGACTTAATGATTGAGCCAATCTCTTCGCCTGAGTAAATTCGCCGAGCGGAATGCGCTTTTTTGATTGAGCCAAATTGCACATATCAGTCCACGCAAAACGATGTCGTTCACGAATCACGTTTAATCAAATCTTTGTTCACGTATCACGATAAATTCAAAAACCGCTCTCACATTCAAGTAAAAATTGTCTTGGAAGAGAGTCACGAGTTAATAAAAAAAAAAAATCACGTTTAAATATAGCACTGTTAAAAGTATTTTAGTATTTTTAGTATTTAAACAGAAATAACTAACAGGGGCACCCAACGAGAATATAGTTCAAAACCACTTAAATATAGCACTGTTAAAAGTATTTTAGTATTTAAACGGTAGATATAGATCTCAAATCGTGCTTCCGAACAGATATTTCCGAAAATTTACTTTGGGTCACCCCTGAACTACACCCTGTTGTAATCCCCGAGAGAGACCACTTCTTCTTTTTTGTTTTGTCGTTGTTTCTTTTTTGCCCAATCCATTTTGATCTTTCTTTCCGCGTCCCCTTTTTCCATCTATCTTTCTTTTTTATATCCAGTTTTGTTGCCCACTTTATGGTCTTTCAGTTGTTTAGGATGGTATCGTAATTGGCTAAATTTCTAGGACTGGAAAGGCAAATTTAATCTGCAAAGAATAGTATGTAAATAATAAAATTGTGGATTTTCCCCCGAAACATTCAGTAGTTATTTTTTTGTATGTAGCTTTTAGCTGCGTCACATACGTAATTTAACCCCGGTTAGTAACAGAGTTTAGTTTTGTCTGTATAGCAAGCTAAACCGATTGTCGGGAGGACATACGTATAGGTCAAAATTTGCAAAAGGAGGTACCTGCGAAAAAGCGCTCACATAGTGAGTTTGGGCCCTGTGGTATAAATAATCAAAAATACTGATCTGGTTCAGTTCCCAAAAAGCTAGTGTGGGAATTAGCAAACCAGGGAAATTAGACAGAAATGAAAAATATCATGCTACAAACGGCTCAATAGGAAACAAGGAAGGTGTTCGCGAGCTGAGATGCTAAATGATCAGGGCAAAAAGGCGGATGACATTTCAGACTTATCCTGTAAGACCTCATTGGTTTCTCAAAAGGAGCCAGTTGGATGTAGTCTGCTACACAGTCGTTTTTTTGTGTCGTCACGCAACGCTCCTCCCCACAATTTCTCAGCAGCTGTTTGTGTGGAGGAGCGTTGCGTGAGGACACTAAAAACGGCTGTGTAGCAGACTAAGTTGGATGTTGATCAATAAAATTGAAAGTCTTGAGATGAGAGATCACTGAGCAGTCACTGAGATTTATTCATCGAAATGCCAATGTCGTTGTTGTTGTTCTTGAGATATGTCATTGCTTTCTGGTTCCCGTGATGCCCCTCGGCGGGATTCGAGACAGGGACATTACAGGAGGTATTACACTAAGTGCTATATTGAACGCGGAAGTTGTACGACGAAAAACGAAAGCAGAGCAGCACGGCCGCGCAGCATGTATTTGCTCAGAAATTATCGTTTGATATGCAATATATTCCAACAGAAAAAATTCCTGAACAGAGTAGCAGCCATTAGGACGATACACGGAACGGCCGGCGCAGCCCAAGATGCACTCGATCAGTTGAAAGATATTGCAGTAACTCCTGAACAACCAGAGCTTTACAAAGATGCTGTGGAGATTTACAACCCAGCCTACAGCTACGAACATCCAGCCTTTGTTGCCTTTCCTAACAACACTGATGACATCAAACGTTGTCTGCAGGTAGCAACGAAGACTGGCGTTCGCGTCGCTGTCAAGTCCGGGGGGCACAGCTTCGCTGGCTACTCCAGTACGGATGCAAAGGGGTTTGTAATCTCTCTTAAGAATATGAGTAAAGTTGAGCTCAAAGGAAACACGGTTACTGCTCAAGCCGGAGCTTGCTGGGGGGATGTGTATTCTGCTGTTGATAAAACAAGTTATGTTGCTGTGGGAGGGTGTGTTCCTTGTGTTGGTATAGGTGGGTATATTCTCGGGGGTGGATACAGTATGCTTTCTCGGGGGTATGGTGGGTTGGCATGTGACAAGGCTTTGGCTTTCACCATGGTAACTGCTGATGGGAAAGATCTGGTCAAAGCATCAGCCACGGAAAACCAGGACCTGTTTTGGGCTTTGAAGGGATGCGGAGGTGGAAACTTTGGAGTCTTGGTTGATGTTACTTTAGAGTTATCTCTGCGACCAAATCAGTTCATCTGGAGTAGAATCATTTATGACACTGCAGAAGACAGTGAACAGGGTTTTAATTCAGTTGGCAAGAGTTTGGACAGCTTCCCAAAGGAGCTGAACCTTGACATGGCCATTCATGGCTACTTTGGTAAGAAAACTCTCACTCTTGATGCTGTCTACTCAGATATCCACGAGGACAAGGTCAAATCAAGTCTTGAGGCACTCCACCCGGGATCAGAATCACCACCTCAGGTGTTTGCATCCTATCTGGAGTTTACCACTGAGTACAGCAAGCGCCATGGCTTTGTTCATCATGAAGTAGAACCGATTTATGTCAAGGGGACCATGATTGATTCTCTACCACCATCTTTGGCTGAATATTTTGCCCAAGTTGATATCCCACCAGAATGCCTGTTAGAATTTGTTCACATGGGTGGTGATATTACACAGTATTCTGCGACATCTACAGCTTTCCCTTTTCGTTCAGCACAGTACAGTTTTTATACGTACGGCCGGTTTCATGATCATACGCAAAGAGAGGACGTTGTAAGATTTGCAACATCAGCATATGAAACTGTTAACAAATCTGGATGTGCTTTAGGTAGCTATGTGAACTACATGGACCGTCATCTTAAGAACTGGGGCCAGAATTTTTATGGAGTGAACTATCCTCGCTTGTGTGAAATTAAACAGAAGTGGAATCCTTTAGGCCAGGGTTCACTGCACTTTCAACAGGAAATTGGATCCTCTTGGGAACCTATTAATTAAAAGGCTGAAATTTTTATCACCTAACAAAATGCAGTCACCATGCATGAGTCTCTCTATGGGTATTTCTGATGAAATCGTAGTTGCAACGATTACTTTTGATAAAATGACAATCTTAAAGGTCATAGTGAAGATCACAAAGCCTTTCTGATCAAGTTTGACAACCGTGCATATAGTTGTGCAATGATGACAAAGGAATCTTCCAAAAAGTGTGCTGCACATTCAGTTTTTGTTTTGCTTATTAAACCTGTTCCTTTGTTATTTTTTATTTCCTCCTTTGCTGTCATGGTTGGTCGAGCTTGCTAGTAGTGTTTCTATGCAAAACAAGGCTTAATATGTGACGATTTTGTTGAAAAACTGACGATTTGATGGAAACACGTAAAAAACATCATCTGCAGGTACCCATGGAGTCTAGGTTCATGGTTCATGCATTAATGATAACTGAATTAAATAAATAAGGTAGATTGTGCCATATCTTACTCCTGTGAGATTATTTTAAGAGCCTGTTGCATCCCCTGAATAATAATAAAAGCACATTTCAGGGGCACCCAACGAGGATATAGTTCCAAACCACTTGCATAGCATTGTTGAACGTATTTTAATATTTAAATGGTAGATAAAGGCATATTTTCATCCCCTAAAAACTTTTCATCTGTTCGGATTTCCTAGCTGAAAGTCTAGTGATCCGAAAATTATAGGGATCAAAACTTACCTTTTCGAAAATTTCAGCTAGAAAAAGGCTCCCGAAAATTCTAGGTGGCCTTTTTTACGGTAAAAATCCGTTAAAAATGGGTAATTATACCATTTTTTAGATGTTCGAAAATCCTAGGAGAGGAAGACAAGCAAGAAATTTTACAACAAATGTTCCGAAAATCCTAGATCTCAAATTGTCTTCCGAACAGATATTTTCCCGAAAATTGCCCTTGGGTGCCCCTGACATTTTTAGGTTAATTAATTCAAAGTCAAACCTCCGTGAGTGCGACCATCTCCAGTATCCAAGAATAATGCCAAAAAAGTTTGCTCAGTCAAAGCATAATGCTTGGAGCCAAGTCTCGAATAACATCTGATTCAGTTATCCAGACTAGTAGATTTTCCTGTTGGGCAAGTAACTATTCATGTTTTCACTTGCCTGATGGGCAATTAGGACCATCGGACAGGTCATCTTCTAACTAGATTATAAAAATAGAGCACTGCTTGCCCTATGGACCAGCTCAAATTCAGAATTAATATTGTCTTTAACAAATTCTTGGTATTTTGGGTGCTTTTTGTGCTTGCTTGTTTATAAGGGGTTCAGCTTTATGAAGAGCACTATATTAGAATTAGCGAAGGCTGCTGTAAATCTAGTTAACATACATTAGCCTAAATTTCAGCCGTCCCCTCAAACCGGAGTGTTCGACTCGAGGGGATGGTCAAAACTCAGGCTAAGAACTGATACTTGTCATCATTTTATTGTGTGCTAATTTATTCTTGTGGATCTGTGGTTTTTCTCATAGTTTGCAGGAACCAATTTTTGTGATTTGCCCTGTCCAGACCTCAGTCCACCGTTCGCATTGGAAACTAATTTGTAATCACGATTCTTAGAGCAAGCACATTTAATATAATCTTGTGCTTTTATATTTGAGTCAATTACAGTACAGGTAAACCAACATCCAACAATAAATATCAGTTTAGAGATGCCAACCTCTGTAGATCTAAAATCTGGAGATTCTCTTTTTTGCATTAACCCTGGGATATCAATGACCAATGGGACCAGCGCCCGCCCACCCCTGATAAGCATAACAAGCAAAAATCGACCCAGTCAACAAATAAAACTTACATCAAGTAAATGAACTAAAATGAGAAAAGTTATCAGTAAAGTATAACTGACGTCATTGTCTTCTACGAAGTTTCAGCATGATTTAAAACTATAACATCATATGACCTGATACAGAAAATTAATATTATGCTGTACTGTCAGGTCAGAAGGTGATTTAAAGTGATTTTACCCAATTTAGTTGATTATTTGATGTAATTTTTTATTATACCTGCCATGCAAACTCTTTATATCCATTACAAAAAATTATGTTAGCTTTGGCCATCTGTGGTATAACCCCGGTCAGAAGCATATAACCCCGGTATATACCATCTGTGGTAGCCCTGGACAAAAATCTTGGTGGTCCTGTTTCATCACCAATCAAACAGCCCCATGAATCACAGCGAGCGTGGTTTTAATATGGCCGCCGCCGGGGAAATGAATGTCGCTTCACTTCTCTCGCTTATTTTTTCCCTATAGAACACATCAAAGTGGCGCGATACACTCTAAATAAACTTAATTTGCTGCTCGAAAAGAAAATCACCAAAGGATTAAAGGTAACAATCTACGTTGTTTTAATTAACTTAACTTACCTACATATGTTAGTTTGTTCCATGGCATTTGTTTTCTCGGTCCTTTCAGGTTTTATACAATGCAATTCTGAATGTGTTTTAAGTTTTAAGTTAAATTCGGACGTCAAGCGTATTGAAGACTGGAAGTCATGAAGCTTTCTATCGAACTTCCATCCTTTTTATCACAGAATTCCTGCTAGCAAATGGTAGAGGCTACTTTTCTGTTTATTCTTGGCGAGATAAAAGTAGACTGACACTCTGCGCTGAGCTGCAACGAATTGTGTTGAGCATGCATTTTTTTGTGTCGTTGAGTAACCAAACAATTTTCACATGCTTGAACTTTGTCCAAAACAGTATATTTTCATTGTATTCAAAGAGATAACTGTTATTATTAAAAGTATGTTTTCTGATAATGACCAGCAAAGGGTTAACTTGTACTAAAAGGATCTTTGCGAAAGAACTAATACATAAAAGACTAGTGAGCTATCAATTCAATAATATATTGCTTCAAAATTTTGTCGAGACAGACAGACAAACAATGGCCTCCTTACCTCCTACAACTCTGCCTAATCCGCCAGTGCCTGTTCCACGACCATCTGGGCGAACCACAAATCCAGTCGGACCGATTTCGAGACAAGGGCGTGGCACTCCTCGCCGGAGTTCATCTCGCTCCATAAAAAGAAAGAAGTTTGATGATGAACTTGTTGAGAGCAGTCTTAAAAAGGCCTCCAAGCAGAGAGTTGACATCACGGGATTAGAGAAAGAAGTTAAAAGACCAATGGTAAAGTTTAATATGATACTGATTGCAGGGGTTTCATTAAGCCCTTTCTCCATTTTTTTTATTTGAAGTTTTCATTTTACATTTTTTATTTTAAAAAACTCTTGCTGCAACAGTCTTTTTTCTATCGTTAACACTAAGTTGTAGCTCCTGAATGTCTGTTGTTTGTGAGTTATATATACAGCACTGCTCAACAGCCCCTTGTGTCTTGTTTCTTGAGACTTGAGGCTCAGTTTTTGATTCTCAAAACGTTTGAGAATTGAGTCTTTAGAATAATTGCTATCATTATTGATTTTGCTTAAATTCCCTATTGTCCAGGCCTCGGTTGTTCAAAGGCTGGATAGCGCTATCCAGTGGATAAATCTCTATCTAGTGGATAGTGCAATGAGTTTCTCCAATACTTATCCACTGGATAGTGATTTATCCGGTGGATAGCGCTATCCAATGTTTGAACAACCGGGGCCAGGTGAGACTATGCCCTCATCCATGGTTTGGGGGGAACCTATCCCAACAGTGCTTCTTTGCTGACATTTGATCCAAAATGTAATGTGTTTTCATTTTTAGCCTACAGGTAAAGGTCCAAAAAAACAGCGAAAGAGTAAGGTCAGGACCACTACATGTAGAGGTTTATTGCTCTCTTGTATCATTTGCCATTCTTTGTTCTTTCTTTCTTTCTTTCTTTCTTTGTTATTTACTGCTTTGTTTTTGTCTTGGTGAGGCATGAGAGGTGGGGGTCATAGTGTGTACCCTTGGATTACCTTAGAATCATTACAGGTTTCTAGTAAGAGTTCTTAGAGGTGGAAATTCTCAGGCTTTTTTATATAGTTTGTATTTGCTGATTGAAAATCTATTTATAAACTTAACATTTTCACTCAAATAGTGGCCAAAGAAAAGGTTCTTAAAAAAAATTCAAATTTCTCTTTGTAAAATAGCACTTTATGCAATAGTTGTGTCAAAGAAATTTCATTTGAAAAGTTACACCATAGGGTTTCATCCACAGATTTAAAGTTAGAGTGACAAATAATCTCGTTATAACTTGGTCTAGGTGTAAAAGAGTTACTGCGGATTGTTGTAGGATAATTTATTTGTCAGTCATTTCTGTATTCTTTGTAGAATCCTCAAGTGAATAAAGATTTTGGACGATGGAGACCAGCAGATGATTTGGCTCTCATCACTGCAATCCAACAAGTAAATGACAATAAGAACCTCTTTTTTACAGTGCGACCGGGAAGACCGTGATCACTTGAAATATCTCAGGAATGTTTATTGTGTAATGACCAGTCACAGCAAAGATCAGGACACATGAACTGGCCACAAACTGGTTAACGTTCCAGAAATATTTCTGGTGTTCACGGTTTTCACAGTATGACTGTAAGTTTCTCTATTGACAAGTGTGTCTGATTGCTCAAGGTTTATCAGTGCTCCAAAAAAACTTGATTTCCAGCTTGTCCTTTGGGCAAGCAGCTCTGACATTTTGCAAGTCAGGGGCCACCTTTTGCTCATGTTAGTTAGGTAACAATGTTGTTTGAGGACAAGTTGCCTAGATCCTTACCCATAGGGAAAGTAAGCTTTAAAAGTTACTTGCCTGGCAAGAAAATCAACTTGTCCCAGACTATCAGACAGGACTTTTTCGGATCCTGTTTATATTTTTCCCTTGTAGACAAATGACCTGACGGCTGTTTTCCTTGGAGTGAAGTTCTCTTGTCGGTTCAGTCAGAAAGAAATTCAAGAGAGATGGTATCAGCTTCTCTATGATCCTGTAGTATCTAGGTTTGTTTCTCTTTGTTTGACATAATTTTTATATAAATCTTATTTTTATTTGAGTTCAGGTACAAAAACATGGTTTAAGTTGTATGTAAGTCCAAAATATATAAATAAGGATAATGAAAAGTGCTAAAGCTACTGAAAATAACTTTACTGAGTCAGGAACTATGGGAAGATCTATATGTACCTTTAAACTGAATTTGAGATGTGTTTTGCAAAGCAAAAGTGTGTGCATTTTATAATTGCAGTGAAACCTTTATTAAGTGAACACTTTTTCGGGACCTTCCCAAGTGTCTGCATAATAGGGGGTGTTTGCTTAATAAGTTACTCTGTACTGTGATAAAGTTCCATGTTGTTAAGGAAGCTATCCAGAGTTCAAGTTCATTACCTTTCATTACCAACTTTAATTTGTTTGTAAATGCAAAAACAAAAAACCGGTTATATTATGTATTTCAAGGACGTAACCCAATACTACTATTATCCATTCAGTCTGGTGTCTGCTTAATAGAGGTCTTTAACAATAGAAATTAGTCAAGTACAATAATTTATTTTAGTGCCCACATCCACTTAATAGAGATGTCCACTGAATGGGGGCTTGTTACAAAGGGAAATATAAGACGTTAATTTTCAGCACCCGGCTCAGTGTCCGCGTAATAGAAGGTGTCCGCTTAATTGGTGGTCCGCTTAATAGAGGTTTCGCTGTGCAATCAAATCCAGAAGCAGACAATCTTGGAACCAGAGAAAGTGTCAATTTAAAAGGTAGCCAGCATTGCAGGCCTTTTCTTTGGGTGCTTGTGTACATGTATGTTTATGCTTAATGCTTGCATTTAACTGCCTTGTTGAAGTTCAAAAAAGTCAAGGAGTTTGGAAGAGTCAAAGGGGGTAAATAAATGAATAAATAAAACTTTAATGGTGTACACAATTACTGGTTAGTCCAGTAGTTTACATTGTGCAGGGCCCAATCTACAAATAGTTCTAAAATGTAAAAGATATCGTAAAAGGAAAATGGTTAAAAATAGTTACCTATGGGTTTTTTTTATATAAGTTCTATGTAATTTTAGATATAAGGAAGGGGTTTGATGAGAGAGAGTTTTTTCATCTCCCCTCGCCCTTGTCTTCATCCACTTTGTTTTTAGGCCCCAACTCCTACATGTACCTCAAGGGCTGGTAATAATTAATTTTGTATTGTATTTTTCTTTGTCACAAAATCAAAGATGACATCCACAGCAATACAAAATTTAACAACCAACTTTTGATTGCCAAAAAATATTTCTGCTCACAGCTAGCCCATTACATTATTTTTATACAGAAGGTGTCTATCATTAGATGATTGATAGTGGACCATAAAATGCAAACCTCTTTTTAATCAGGGGTGGGTCCAGTCAGAAAGGGGTGGTGGGAAACTTAACAGCTCTATTCTAGTACTTTTTTTTTCTGAGATGGAATTCTATAAAAGTAATGCAAAATTTTAAAGGAGAAGTTGTATCTGTGGCCCCCTCGGCCCACCCCTAAATCCATGTTAATGTTATTGTATAAGTGCTTGTCTTTGCCTGTGTCTTATCTGTGACTTGAATGTAAATTGATTATACCTGTCCACTTATATGTACATGTATTCTTAGGTTGGCTACAACTGCCATTAAACAGCTTCCCCCAGACATAATAGCTGAGGCACAAAACAGTGCACTTTGGAGCAAGGATGAGGAAAACATCTTAGCCAACATTCCTGTAGTATGATACAAGTCATTTTTTTGTTGTAGATGTTTTTAATTTTCTAAACCATGAATTATTTTTTTGCTAAACTAAATCTTCAAAAGCAAAGCTTTTAAGTGGTTTTTGTGCATTTGATTAGTATACATAGTATTCTTCTTTCTTCCAGAACAGTCCAGCTTCATTAGAATTATTCCAGGACTTGTTAGGTAAAAATCCATCAGTTTTTCACCAGTGTCGATCAGCCAAGGCTTTAAGGAATCACTGGCTACTTATGCGACAATTCCAGCTTCTTTCTGATCAAACAGGTGAGATGATTATAATGCAGCCTTTCCAGTCCTTTTTTACAAGCATTTCAAAAGGCCATTTCCGAGTTGCCCCGGGCCTCTGTATCAAAACGAGGTTAGGTGCTCAACTTTTCTTGTGGAAATGAGCTTTATTTGCATGAGAATGAAAAATCATTTCTATATCAAAGGTTGACCTAACCTCGCTTTGATACAGAGGCTCGGGGAAACTCGGAAATGGCCCATTGTGGAAAACTGAGTTTGATATCATCACAAATTTTTGTGTTTCATTCCCCCACTGACACAACACAACAGTTTTTTAGAAACTATACCCTTGAGTCAGTCAGTCAGTCAGTCAGTCAATAACCCAGACAGCAACCCAGTTTCAGTCAGTCAGTCAATTACCAAGACAGCATCCAGTGTCTGTAGGGTGAAGCAACTAGAAATCATAATGCTGTCATTGTTGGCTACAACATTTCATTCAAGGATTAAGGATATTTCTGACTGCCAGCAATGAGATATCTGTTGAATTTAAGTTGGGCAGTTGAAGGCACTTATTCATTATAACAACTAAACTTGTTTTGTCTTCCAGTTTCCACAGCAGAGCATGCCATGAGCTTCTCTGATGCTGAGGAGCAGATCAATGATGCAGAACTACTGTAAGTATACATACATGTAAAAAGGGATGCCAATAATTATTTATTCCCTCAATACAACCTGTACATAACAAAAATTATAAAACCTTCATGGCACACAAAGGCAGGTCCTTAGCTGACACTTACTAAGTGTAGATTATTATTATTTTTAACCCAAACTGTTTAAAATAAATTTGGTTAAATGCAATTTAACTAAGTTAACCACCACGAGCTTAGCGGTCAAGCGAATCACAAGTTTAGCAGTCAAGCGGTTCTCAAGTTTAGCGGTCTAGCGGTTCTCAAGCTTAGCGGTCAAGCGGTTCTCAAGTTTAGCGGTCTAGCGGTTCTCAAGTTTAGCAGTCAAGCGGTTCACAAGTTTAGCGGTCTAGCGGTTCACAAGCTTAGCGGTCTAGTGGTTCTCAAGCTTAGCGGTTAAGCGGTCCTCAAGTTTAGCGGTTCACAAGTTAAGCGGTCATGCGGTCCACAAGTCAAGCGGTCATGTGGTCCACAAGCGTAGCAGTCAAGTAGCCCACATGGTTTGTGTAGCTTTGTATACAGCTAGGATCTGTGAGTTCGAACGTTTGTACAGTGGTTTTTGTGGAGCGGTTATTCAGCGTCTTCCCCCCCTCCCATCCCCTTTTTTCTTCCTTCCACTGTTTCATCAGTGTGACGGGTGCCTGGAATGGGGGCTCATGGCTGGGTTGCGGGGATTTGCCAGCCATGGGGGCAGTTTTTCTATCTAGGGGCTGGCTGGCCACAGTGGAAGCCCCTGAGTATCCCGGGCACCCACCTTCCACTTAAGCGAGGCAGTTGGTTAATTATATGTTTTACAGGTCAAATTTGATTTCAGGTTAAATTTCTTAAACATTAGTTGATTCTCAATTTCCTTTGTCTTCTAATGCTAGGAGAGAAAGGAAATTAAGACTTAACCTAGGTTAAATTAAAATTAACCTGAAATTGAATTTGACCTGTAACATATATACATCTGGTTGGAAAAATTATTATTCAGAGTTAAACAAGGTTGACAGCACCAAAAATCCCTACCCTATTCCAGACTAACCACAGACCAGAAAATCTACCAGTAATTCCCCATAATGCTGACCTAGCCTGCGAGCAAGCTCTCCAGGGCCTTCTGGCAGCAGGGCAGGACAAAGAAGGAGAGCTTGCAAGAGTATTTTGTGTTGCACGTTGTTAGACAAGAAAACCGTGCTTGAAATTTGGCTTTATCCTCGGTTTAACTTAACCATCTTTTTTTATATTACTGTTTGTTTGAAAAACTAGGGAAGCTAAAGATGACAATTTGGAGCAAGAGCTTTCTTTAGCTGACAAACGAAACAAACGAGAAATTCGTCTCTTAGAAGGAGAAATCCCTCTTTGGCAAGTTATCGTGGAGAAACTCAATGCAGCGAGTAAGTTGGAATTTCTTTCATTTCTATTAGAAGGAAGGAAATTTTCCACTGAAGTGAATGCTTATTTTCACAACTTGTGTGATAATTATTTTAAAATGCCTAGAGGTAATTCCCTTGTTTTACACTGCACATCACCTAGTGCACATGACATTGCTACTTCAAAGGTGACAGTGATTTTCACCGGTTGCCTAAGAAGAGGTGAATATGGCCCCCTTTTTAGTCCAAATTCTTTTAATAGTGATTTTAATAATTCTACCTGGCTAAAAAGGGGTTTGTCTTGAAAGTCGCCCCAGTTCCCTCGTGCATAATATCATTTGAAGCTGAAATTGTCCATTTGTTATCGTTTTGCGGTAAAACGAGAATGATAACCCCCCTTTTTTGTTGATGTGTTTTACTCGTTTTGGTTACACAAAAAATATATATTAAAAAGAAAAAATTCTGGATGGTAGATATGAATGACGTTAATTTCCGCATTTTGAGACACAGAAAAGTACGAGATAATGTTAAAACTGTCCATTTCTCTTCATTTTTTTCAAGATCGGGTAATTTGAGGTCACGTAACTGAAAGCAAATAGCCCAGACAAACAAACGGTTTCAGTAAGATTTATAGTTTTTGCTATAAAACAAGAACTTTTCACGGTCGTTTAAGTTTGGAACATTTCGTGGGCAACTAGGAAAAAACACTCAGAATTACGGGCACACAGGGCGAAAGCAAGCACTGTGACCCCATATTTTTATTGCAGTTTTTGAATGTCCTAAATATGTCTAACATTTATGCCAAGTTTGAAGTTAACCTGGCCATGCCTCAAGATTTGATCCACAGGCTTAGACCATTGGAAGACCTTAGATAACAACGACCTCAACCAGGTTGGCGTCCAGCGGTTTTAGTGAAAACAAGGGTTTGGGTGGGGTGCTCAGTCTCGCGGGCTCATAAAACCTGGTCTCGGTCGTTCTTATTTAAGGATTTTCTAGACCATTTGACAGTTGTGGGCATAGTTTCCTGGCCTTTGACTGAAAGCGAGGCTGAGGTTGACCTTGTGTTGATACAAACCTCTTCTCCCTCGCGCACGGGCGAGTAAAAACGTTCTTCCTCCAACTCTGGTGCTTTGCGTAAGTTTCATGTGACGGATGGTCAAAATGCGCGTGGTCAGATTAAGAGTGTTAGAAGGTACAACGCGTGTTAACAGATTGCGTTCTGTGCATTCCATTCATTCTTAGTGAAAGTCCAAACGAATGCTGGTTAACTACATACGTGCCAAGCATGCGTAATAGCAACCTCAGTGGAGATTAAGTCTGCGTGCTCCTCTTTTCGCCCGTAATTATTTTATGTCATTAGTGAATAACACTGTCCTCATTTTCTAACAGCAGGTACTACAACTGTGACCCCAGCCAGTGAATTTGATTCTCATACCCTTGCAGTACTCAGGGGCCGGCTGGTTAGGTACCTTATGCGCTCCAGAGAGGTAAGCTGTTTTTTCCTCCAAATTTGTCAAATTATAATGAAGATGATGCGGCGAAAATAGAAATAAAAAGCAAGCTGTCATCGTTGCATTCAAATAGCAATGCTATTTAAGCAATTTCATATTAACCCGAAAAACGTTTAGGGGCTTCAATGGGTTTCGAACTCATGGCCTCTGCGTTAGCGCTCTAGCGCTCTACCCAATGGAGCAATTGAAGACCCAAACATTCGAAACCGACCAATTTGTTGAGTTCATCTTAACCCGTGAAGGAATGAAACATGGCGGAATGAGTATTGCGCACGCGTGAACCAGCGTCATTTGGCGGGAAAACGTGATAGCCGTCGTCATTCTACTACGAGTTTTAACGAGAATGTCGTAGTGGCAGGAACAAGTTATCAAATGTAAGAAGTTTTATCATTTTGCTTTCGGGAGAGGTGTAAACCGCCTTCAGTATAAATAACCGTACTAACTTTTTTGGTGAAAAAAAAAAAAAGGAAATGAAGCTTTCCGGGGTGTCTTTTTCGTAAGAACACGCGCAAAAACTTTAAGTTAAATCTCGTTCTCGTAGTCGTTCTCGTCCCCAAATCTAAAGCTCTCTAATAGCAATTGAACAGTAACTGGTTTTTAAACGTGTTAAAATGAGTTGAAAGTGTCAATTTTCCTTTTGCAAAACAGATTACTGTTGGAAGAACTACAGCTGACAGCCATGTTGATGTAGACCTGTCCTTAGAAGGACCAGCCTGGAAAATCTCAAGACGACAAGTAATTAAAGTTTCTTTCACTTTTTTGAAACGATCCTGGGACTCGTTTCTTGAAAGTCCCGATAATTAACTTCTCGGAAGGCTGTTTTTGTTTACATTTAACATCGAGGTTTCAATAGCTTTGCAGATAATATGATGAAACTATCACTCACAGTTCTTGCTTTAGTCTAAAACGTCTAAAACGCTCGGCTCTGCCTTGTGTTTTAAAACTGATGAAACACTCCCTCTCGTTTTTTAAGAATCTGTATAGGATTTTATGTAAGTGTGTGGTGTCTGCCTATGGTAGCTTAGAAATAAAAAAAAGCCCGCTAAATATAAATCCCACCCATCAAGAGTGCCCACGGCTATGTGCAGGAGTGGTAGGCTCGATTAACAGGCGCTGTTCGGGAAATGAGCCCGCGATCCTCCTCTCGTGGGGTGGCGGGAATGGAGCCTAACGGGAATGATCGTCTACGACAATGTGAAAATGCAGAAGTTGTATACGAGTTCAAACTGGGTTTTTGCAGGGCGGCCGTAAGTAGAGCTCTCCCATTACGAGAGCTTAGACTGTATTTTTGAACATCATTTGTCAGCTCTCTCTTTTTGTCCTTCCTAGGCGGTTATCAAACTGCGAAGTGACGGTGAGTATTACGTCATCAATGAGGGGCGCAGACCTCTGTACATAGATGGTAAGCCCGTCGTCGTGGGAACCAAAGCGAGGCTCCATCACAACTCTACTTTTGAGGTAAAGCGTTAATTTTGTTCGAAGCATCTTCTTAATCTGTAAAGATGGTGGATGTTTGATTAATTTTATTTTTATTTTTATGATGCGAGGAATTTGTTTTAGCTTAATAAAAAAAGGTTTTCCTCTCCTCTTCTTCAGCCAGTTAATAAGAGAAAACGTTGCCACCGTTGATGCCAAAGGCTCGTTTTCCCGCTTTTCGCAAGTTAAGTTTATAGTCGTTTCCTTGGAGCGCACGGGCGCTTGAATTCGGCTTGGTCAAATATAACCCGGCACCATGTGTTGAATTTCAAATTAAGTTAATGCCCTTGAACGCACTTTCGTCTCTCCAAATCGTCCTCTGCTGTCGTTTGTACACAAAAAAAATTGGGATGTGAAAATGCATCCTTATTTCATGGCAGCGCTTGGTGCCATATTCATATTCATATTTTATCAATGTTAGCTTGCTTGCAATTTAAATTCATAACTACATAAGGAAAAGATCAGCATGTCAGCTTACATGTTTCCTACCCTTGGTACCAGGTTAACTCTTCCCTGCATGTGGGGCCGGCTTCATTTGTGTTGCCCGGGAAGTGGGATTCGCCAAAATTTTGGTAGAGGATGCGGGATTGGGAGAGTAAACGATTTTCGGGAAGGAGATGACGGAAGTTCAGGATGCGGGAATCCCGCGGGATTCTCGTGAAAAACGGGCGGGAATGCGGGATCGGAACCCCCTTCCCGGAGCCCAGGTTACGGCATTTCATAGACAAGTTTTGAAATATAACTTGCTCGGCAACACCGTGGATAATAGAACTAAAAATATTCTGTGCACCTTCTTCTCAACAGATTTGCGGTCTTCGCTTCGTGTTTCTGATAAACCAAGACATTCCAGGAGCGACAAAGGAAACAAAACAAGCCACTCCCTCGCAGCACGGAAAAGTCACTTAAACTTAGCAGATCATTGCGCTTATGCGTTGCCTTCTCCTTTGGGGATTTTGAAGTTTCAAGAACACAATTTTTCTAAGTGACTCTGTATATAAATAAAGGAAGAACTAAAGTAATTCTCTGTATTCTGTGTTTCTGCGTCCGGTGTACTGTAGCGCTGGTAACATCGACAGTGCTGTCAACTGAAGGTCTTTTTACCTTCAGAAGGAAAGGTCTATAACAGCACACAGTATATAAGGGAGCTTAAGCAAAGGCGTTTTTGAGCGACGTAGTTGAGCCGGAAGTGAGGCCTTCTCCCTTTTTATATGCATTGACGCTAATAAATTTGTATCGCTGAGTTCCTTTTCTCCTGTAAAGGCGATTTAACCGAGAGTTGGAACAAAACCACTGCCCAATGATGCAAAAAGTCCACTTCCGGTTGACGTCCGTCGCTCAAAAGTGCTGCTGCTTAAGCTCCCTAATGAAGTGTCCGCATCAGCGATGCCCACTTTCTATGAGAATCTGTTGATGGGGCAAAAAAGAAGTGTCCGTTTTCCGCATTTAAGGGGTACCGGTATTAAGCAGGTTGAATTTTGAGAAAATGTAAGGGCTTTCATTCCCCAGGGAGAAAGAAATGCGGGGGTTCGACTGTACTCAGAGGACCTTAGAGCCGTAACCATGATAACAACGCAGAAGCCAGGGACACCCAACGAGAATCTAGTTCAAACCACTTAAACATTAGCATTGTTGAACGTATTTTAGTATTTAAAAGGTAGATACAGGTATATTTTTATCCCCTAAATATTTTTCATCCGTTCGGATTTCCTAGCTGAAAGTCTTATAGGGATCAAAACTTACCTTTTCGAAAATTTCAGCCAGAAAAAAGGTTCCCGAAAATTCTAGTTGACCTTTTTAGGGTAAAAATCCGTTAAAAAGGGGCAATTATACCACTTTTAAGATGTTCGAAAATCCTAAGAGAGGCAGGCAAGCAAGAAATTTTACAACAAATGACCCGAAAATTCTAGATCTCAAATCGTCTTCCGAACAGATATTTTCCAAAAATTGACGTTGGGTGCCCCTCTGAGAAGCGCCTTAATGTTGTTGCACAGCTTCAAATTGGTTTTGATATTTGGATGTCCACCGCAGGTCGTACTAATTCCAGCGAGAGCTGCTCTTTCTCTTTTTTCTTAATTCTATCAGAGGTTAGCCTACAGAACAGGCTTTTTTTTTTTTCGTGTTTTCGGGCGGTCGAAGCTCGAAGAGCTGGAGGGCGTCTTTCCCCTTGGCGCGCGTCTCGAGCTCCTCGCTCGCTTCGCGCTTGCCTTCTCTTACCTGAAAAACGCGATTAAATAATGCCTGCTCTGCAGGCTTGTCAAAGGTATGTGAAGTCTTTTTCGCTATCGGTAGTGATTGCTAGCAAAAATTTGTGAGAACACCTTTGAGGCCTTTGACCTTAGTGCGCGAGTGCGGAGCGCGAAGCGAGGGCCAAAAGGAGGATTATTATAATTCCATATAAGGAAGAGATAATTTAGAAAACTCTCGCGGTCACCCGAGCCAGCATTCCACTACACTATCGTGTAACAAGTTCAAAAGATTCCCGTGAGTCCAACTACACAGTGGTTTGGGGGTTTCTTCACTCACATGGCCCCATGTTGGATATTTTGAGTAGAATTGAGTGCTTTGTACTGTTTTAATTGGAAAGTACTATATTGTTGTGTTTTACACCAGTGGTTTTGGCACTGACTAACCACAGCAAATATCAGTTGTGATTTGCACGAGCGAAAGGTCAACATGGATTGTGGTTTTGATATCGACAGCGCTACTGTTGCCTGAAGTTTTTATTATCTTGATGAGCAAAGCATAGCATATCCAAGAAATTGCAAAGAAAACAAAATATTACGTGGTTAAGGAGATGTTGGAGACAGTGGCGAACGCTGTTGATACGCTCAATATTGTTTGACCAGTACCGTTTGACCATGGCGCGAGTTACAAACCTTTTGTAAACACACTACTTCATTTATATATTGCGGCTTCTGACACGGAATAACAATCATGTCTCATGTTCTTCCACCAACACCTACCTTCGAAAAGGACAGGATAAGAGCTTTGAAAAATGAACGCATTAATTCCCAAAAGAAAACTTTTACAAAGTGGGTGAACTCCTTTCTTGACAAGGTAAGTGCATTGCACGAAAGCTTACAAGAATTCAATTAACTGCCTCTCTCTAAAGAAAACCTCCCTGTTTCTCTTGCTCTCCGTAAAGATCAAGATGATAATATAATGTAGATATGAAAACTTCACTGCTCCTTGAGGCTAATTTACAATTTGTAATAGAATTTATAGTAGAAATTAAACCTTTCTTACAATTTGCAATAACTTTTTTTATTAGAAAAATAAGGTTACAGCAGTTGGGAATATATGTCTATTATAGAGGCTAAAGGCTACGTTAATCAGGAAGTTTTCTAGCTCATGTCCTCTGAAAGCTTGTTTTCATTAATAATGAGTCATAAGGGTGTTTGGGGCGCAAGGAAAAACAAATGTCAGAGAAGGAAATGGAGTTGTAGGATCAGTAGAAGTGGAGTCAACGTTTCTTCCAACTCTCCATGTACGACTAATACGTATGTACGACTAATAAAAACCATATTCTCGAAGTCACAAGTACATTGTATGAGCAGAACAACAAACCAATCACGGTACTCATTCTCATGTACTGTGATTGGTTTGGTTCTTCCACTCAGACTTGCCAAGTCTCATGATTTCCAACCTATCTCACGCTCTCACATGTTGGCAACTGATTTCTCACGCTTTCTCGAAAAGTCAAACTCCAAAAAATCTTGGAACCATAGGGTTTGTTTCCAAGTTAGATACAGATGTATCAATAGATAGCCAGCTCATTCTAAAAAATGTCCTTCCCATGGGAAATTTTGGACATCTATTTTGGACATCTATTTGAATAAATTTTATTCAGGGGTGCCCAGTTCAGCGAGGCTGGTTTGAATGGGGCCCTGATGAAAAGAAAAAAAAACGACACAAAAAACAATAACAGATAAAAAATTGGAACAACTAAGTATAGCGATAGTATTGGAGGCTCAATTTGGCTTGGATCTAAAGTGCCTTTTTAGGCTAAACCCAAACTTAGGCCCGTTTCAAACGTCGTGCTACTGCCGTGCCAAACTAAATTGATCGAATTAAATTCGACTTTAGCACGGCAGTAGCGCGACGTTTGAAACCAAGTCGTGCTACTGCCGTGTAGCACGACAAGCACGGCAAGCACGGCAAGCTTCGCCGTGCTACACGGCAGTAGCTCGACTTGGTTTCAAACGTCGCGCTACTGCCGCGCTGAACTCAATTCATAAATTATAAATACATTAGAATACATTCAAAAGTTTCCTAAACTGTTTCTTTATTTTTGTGTTTTGTTTTCGGCAACAGCCGTTCTATTCAACTGAATTAAATTCGACGTCTGAAACCAAGTCGTGCTAGTGTTGTGCTACAGTCGAGCTACAGTCGAGCCAGCTTAGCACGGCAGTAGCACGACGTTTGAAACAGGCCTTTTTCAAATCATGCCTGCTCCTCAGGGCCAGAGGAAGCGTGTTCCAGATCTTGGCTCCACTGAACCTGACTCTCACAACTTTTTACCCATTTCTCACTACTTTTCCCAGCTCTTTGTTTGGAATCTCATTTTTTTGCCTTTTTGGGGTGGCAAGTCTGTCCACTTCTGCTTGCAACTCCGACAATCTGAAATAGACAAACTCTGACTCACTAGACCATAATGCCCCTTGCTTCTTATTCCAACTCTGACTCCATTGCTAGTGAACACCAGCTCTGAGTTTGTTAGACAGTAAAAGCTTTTGTTACTTTTAATACAGTTGACTCTCTCTTAACGAACAACTCTGTAAAACTGACATCTAAAGGTAGTCCCTACCTTTCTTTACTCCCTTTATTGAACTCTCTATAAGATGGACATCTCTCTAAGACAGACACTTAATGCCAGTGCCAAAGGTGTCTGTCTTAGAGAGAGTTGACTAAAGATACATTTACACATGCTGAAATTCAATCTTCTTTTTAATAGGACAATATATTATGTGATGGCATCATCAACAATCAGAATTCTTCAGTCTGTTGATTTCCTGTGCAAATTAGTTTTTAAACCTCAGTTGGATTGATAAAATTTAAATACAGTAAAACCTCAATATAATGAACCTTTATAACAAAGTCCTCGGTATAATGAATTATTTATTTTTCTTTACCCAAGTTATGGTAAACTGTATGAAGTAGAATCTCAATATAATGAGACCATAAAGCGAACATTATTTTACCTGTCCCTTGGCCCTTTGTTATATTCAGGTTCCACTGTAAGAGCGCAAAACCAAATTAATTCTGGTTGTTGTAGTCAATTTTCGTCATTGAGGAATAGCCCTTTGGCTTGTGCCATGTGGATGGACCCTTTTTCACATGAAAACTGAAGGGCATGAAGCAGAAAATGCTTTTGCCCCCCCCCCCCAACCCCTGACAGGTTTCTAGTATAAAGTCAAACCTCTGCAAAATACCCACCTTGGAGTTTGAGGTAGGGGGCTGTTTACAAAGGTGGAACTGTATTTCTATTTTTTGATTACTGCAGAATAATCAACACATTGATGACTTGTTCGCTGATTTTTCTGATGGAAGACTATTAATATCTCTTCTTGAGATTATTTCTGGAGAAAAGCTTGGTAAAGTTGGTAAGTGTCCTTATTATTATTACTATTATTATTAGTATTAATAATACTATTTAATGAGACACCATTGAAATGGTGAGGCCAGTTTCAAGTTAATAAAATCATACTTGGCTCTGAACCTGCAGGCAATAAAACAAAAGCAACTGCCAACAAGCTACAAGTAAAGTACTAAGAGCCAGAGTAAAATACTGATACATAACATACAAAATTCTGATCTTTCTGGATGACTCACAACTGCTTTTGAGAATTATAGCAAAAGTTGAGGTTACATATGTATGTAACAGATAGAAAAAGAGAAAGGGAAAGTTTAGAAATGGTGTGATACATGCATATGCATGCATATAAAGTAATAATACTTTTTCCTTTACAATGTAGCTCGGGGCAAGCTGAGGGTACACAAGATTGAGAATGTGAATAAAGCACTTGAATTTCTTCAACGCTCGGTAGGTTTTGATTCTTACATGTACCTGGTTTCTGTAACTCATGTCGATTGTTGATTATATCATTGCAGTAACCTGTGTGGTGACAAAAGATGTTATATTTTATTCTTCACTGTGAAAGGCCATTCAAACTTCTAAAGGCAAAGGGGAAGGGCATGTTCTTCTGAAATCCAAAAAATTGTCAGAAAATATGAAGCAAAAGGGGAATTTCCTTTGTGATGAAGACATTGATATTATTTCAGTTTTCACAAACTAACTGGCCCCTAATGTTCAAATGCTGAATATCAATGCCATTTACTGGAAAAAAAAAACTCTTCAGCAGATATGTATCAGGAAAGCTAAATGCATTATCCACTAGATGGTGATTTATCCAGTGGATAGTGTTATCTACCTTTTGAACATTTTGAACAACTGGGACCAGTAGTGTTGTGCTCAGTGTGATAAAGGTAAATCAGAGTTTAAGCCATTAAACCTTTAGTCATCACTAGCCTGTATAGCCTGCGTGCAGACGATAACTAAACTCTGATTAGTACCATCTGCGAAGCAGCGCAGCGATCCTTGTTCTGGACCCCCAATGGGCTCAACGAATTACCAGAAGTGCGTTTCAAATTTCCCTTCAACCTGATTGGCGATCATGACAAACAAAACAAAGGCCTTTTTTAACTGGCCAATCGTGGTGCGTACTCAAATCTGGGTACACAGCTGGAAGTCCAGAACAAGGATTTCGACTCTGTTTCGCAGACGGAGTTAACCAGAGTTTAATTTTGTCTGCGCGCAGGCTATAGCCTGTACTGCTGTGCAGCTCAACACTTCATTCACTTATATCAACCTGCAAATTCTCAACACTGTTCTTCATGCATTTCTTGTGGTACTCACAACAAGAATTTGTTTTGAAATAAAGACGTTTTAGCATTGGTGTTAATCTCCTTTATTTTTTATCAACTGTATTGTTTTATTTTCACAGTTATACTTTAAGGAAAAACTAGCTATTGGTCAAACTCTCTTGAAGTTTAAAGGACTCTTAGTACTTTCAATCTTTTTGTAATGTTTGCAGGTAAAGTTGGAAAGTATTGGGGCAGAGGACATAGTGGATGGTAATGAGCGTTTAATTCTGGCTGTCATTTGGATGATTATACTGCGATTTCAGATTGCAGATATCTCTTACCAGGTAAAGTTTGTGTAAAATGTGGTTATAATATAGGCTAATGGCACTTACTAGAGGTCAAAACTCGTTGGCCAATTCTGCTATCTTTACATTGTACAGAAAACTATTTACTTGATTTTAATTTTTTATTCTTTTTTTGATAATATTAGGATGAAATGTCAAAGGAGAAGAAGTCGGCCAAAGAAGCTTTACTTCTTTGGTGTCAGAGAATGACAAGAGGGTAGGTTTTATACTATCATACAGTGAATATCCCAAGGCTAATTGATTAATAAAAGCAAGGGATGAGGCAGTGGTGAGAGCGCTCTCCTCCCACCAATGTGGCCCGGGTTCAAAGCCATATGTGGGTTGAGTTTGTTGTTGGTTCTCTCCTTTGCTCCGAGAGGTTTTTCTCTGGGTACTCTGGTTTTCCCCTCTCCTCAAAAACCAACATTTCCAAATTCCAATTCAACCAGGAATCAGGTAGATGAAGACTCTAGAAGACTCTAGAAAAAAAAAAAAGAAAAATGTTAGAACTTAGCAATAATATTGAGGTGTGGGTTCCTTTGTTGTGATCCAGATCAGGATAAGTGACTGGGATCACTCGGATCAAGGGACGTCGAAGGAACCAATGAATCCTTTTCCCATGGTGGATTGGTTGGTTCCTTTGATGTGCTATGATTGGACTGGCCTTCGATCACTGATCCTGATCCGGATCATCCCAATGGAATTCACCCTTTTTAAAGGCTACTTAGCTACTTCACCAGCCGGACCATGGCAGGACCAGTCATTTTGAAAACAAAATAGGCTTTTTCCAAGAGTTTTTGCTGAAAAACCATCTCCTTCAAGCATGCTTTTTAGGTTTTGACTGATCTGGCTGGATAGTTTTGAGTAAAAGTGAAGTTCTCAGTATGACGGGAATGGTCTGGCCGGTCAGAACTTCTGACAAATGGAAAGCGTCCTAATATTACTCTGAGAAAAAGCAAGTTAATTTCTTCAAAATCGTGAATGATGCGACAATGTCAAAGCAAATTTATGTCACACGATACAGCTTTAGATGGTTTTGAGGACCTTTGGGGTGGGCAAGTTTACCCATTTATATATGTTGTTCTACTTTAAATTTTGTTAGTTTCTTATATTTGTTTGTATTTTTGCAGTTATCCTGGAGTTGATGTTCAAAATTTTACTACAAGTTGGAGAAATGGACTGGCCTTTAATGCTCTTATTCATAAACACAGGTGAATTTTCACATTTCTAACTAAAGCAGTTTGAGTTGCTGTTCAAATAAAGTGTCAGAATATTACTTTTACACATGTTATTTTTAACTGCTCAGAAATGGAACTAGATGATATTCAAGGCAACACCAATTAAAACCAAGTGGTGGAAGTTTTCAGGTTGACTGCTGGAGTTAGTAGTGGTTTGAGTAATACATGTAGGCAATGTTTTAGCCAGAAGGGTGTCCAGCTGTCCTATGGACGTCCATTTTTTGGAGAAATAAGAGGAAAATTCACTTAATCTCTTATAATTTTAAGGGAAAACATGCCTTCTGAATGCCCAGTTTTCAATATCAGGCCAAAAGCGTGCTTGTAGGTATGGTATATGGAGGTGGCAGGGCTCTGTCTGGTCCTGTCCAGTCATCTGAGACAAAGAGATTCTCTTGTCAGGAAGTACCTAAACTTTTCATGCTCACTTGTCCAATGGGAAAAGACCCATGCAAGTCATCCTCTATGTTAATCTAAAATTTGGAGAAAGGTGCAACAGCCCTGGGCAAGCAAAATAGATTTGCCAGCTGCCTGCCTAAAGGACAAACTGAAATGCAAGTTTTTCTAAGCCCTGGGTGGTACATAGCTACAATACTCATCACAAATTGTTGAAACAGAAACTGTTTTTCTTGAATTTATTTTCTGGAAAATTTCTTACATTCACGCTTCACACTTTTGTTCTCACTTAAATGTGCCCCTCTCCTTCCCCAATGTTGAGCCATATATATATTTTGGAGTACTGAGACGACTGCAATACCCAAATCAACATTGGGGAAGCACAAACGAACACAAGTATTTCAAGATTTTGACAAGTATTGTAGGGTGTACAGGTTCCTTTGGTTATGTGCCCAATCAAGAAGTCAAGTCATTTGAACGGTGCATTGTGTAACGAAATAACCTACATTAATTTGTTGGATGTATTTGCAGACCTGATATTATTAACTATAGCTTATTGCGGCCCAGTCAACATGAAGCAAATCTGAACAATGCATTTAATATTGCTGAAGAAAGTCTGGGAATTACCAAACTTTTGGATGCAGAAGGTAAATGCGTATGTGTTGTCACCATGCTCTTTTCACTTAGAAGTAGATTAAGATAGAAAAGTCTCAAACTTTATTTTTAAAAAATATTGTGTTGCAATACCAGCATTTTATAGTCTATTATAGTTAATCTTTAAAATTTAAAGGGCGAAACCTTGTTTATGTAGTATTTAAGTGTGTATTTTAAATCACCTTTGTTGATTCTTTCTACAAATTTAGATAGTTGACTTAATAGTATTATAAATTTAATTTTTTTTAGATGTGGATTGTCCACGACCAGATGAGAAGTCCATCATGACATACGTTTCAATGTATTACCAATATTTTGCTAAGATGAAGAGTGAAGAAACTGGAGGAAGGCGTATTGCTAAGGTAAGAGGGTTATTCTATTAACAAGTTCTTGCAATAAATTCACCCAAAATCCAAGCTTTTCCCTTTTACGTTAATCCCCTTTTGGAAAACAAAATGAAAGGAACAAACAAACTACAAGACAGCGTTTTCCTGCTTTTGAAAGCGGTTATAAAACAGACTATCTAAGCATTTCGATCACATCAGGAGTCTCCCAATTTTGCATTGCTTGCATGATTCATCCACGATCAAATGATTGGACAGTGTGTATAAAATTTACAAACATGTGGACAAAAAAAACACACTGTGTTTGAGTGTCAATGTATTTAGAATGAAAGTACTAATTGGGGACACTATTTTTATGTCCCCTACTGGAGACAGGACCGCCATTTTACATGGTCATCCAAGCCACGCAAAGGTCTAGCCATTTGTAGGGCGAAGGCGGTACCTACATTTTTTTAAGACCCCAATCATTAGATTGGTCCCGGGAGTCAAACCCACAACCTCCTGCTCTGCAGTCAAGCACCCTAGCGACTGAGGTTATCCTGCGCAGTCTTTTAGGTTATTGGAGATTAACCCTTTTTAACTTGAACAGCTAACTCTGTTGGCAAATTACTTGCAGAAGAATCTCAAGGTAAAAATTGATAAAGATTTGTTTTTGATCAACAGATAGTAGGAATCTTGATGGAGGTTGAGCAGATGGAGAAAGATTATGAGCAGATGGTCTCAGATTTATTAAACTGGCTCAACTCAAAAATTCTTGAACTTGGGCGACCCTTCCAGAAGTCTATGACAGCAGTCCAGAGAGAAATGGCAGAATTCAAACATTTTCGAACAGTTGAAAAACCACCCAAGTATGTTGATTTACATTATGTTACACACAGTCGAACCCCGTTAATATGGGTGTCCATTTGTGGGTCATGTTATTAGGTCATTTTTTTGACAGTGTTCCAGCATGAGCCCCCAGGGGCTAATAAACAGAAGGGGATAATTTTTTATATTGAACAGTATGTGGTTAAAGGCGTGGATGGTTATGAGAAAGTGGGAAAGAGTCTTCAGTGCAGGAAAAACCCTGATCCAATTTCCTGGTCAGTATGTTTTGATCTTGGACGAGTAAAAAGAAACATTTGGTGGCCCATTGGGCAAGTGAAATTAGCCTCAGTGGTTCTGTGAGTCTATTTAAAAGTGTATGCCAAGTTTAGGAATGAATTTTCTTTATGTTTTTCTTAGATCATCTGAACAACATACTAAGTGTTTTAGCTTGTATTTGATTAGGACTGTGAGATGAACACATTATTAGGCTGACAAAGCTTCATTGCTTGCTGACAAGAGAATTTGTTATTTACTATTAAAAACCAGAAAGGACATAATGTATGATTATTGAAGAGCTGGATTCTGAGCTAATTTGTTTAATGAGAAATGCAGAACTCATAGACCATGTCCATAATTGGCGTATCATAAAATTGTCAGCTTGGTAAATGATAATTTCCATACAGAAACTATTTCAAAACTGTAGACTGCAAGATGAGTGACAAAAATATTGTCACTCACTTTCAACTTATTATTAGTTGAAAGCTGGAATCTGTTTAAAAGTAAAATCTCAGTTTAGTACTTTAGACATTATCTTAGAACTATAGATTAAAAAGCATTCTTCTGGTGTGTTCCCTTCAGGCAAGTAATATTTTTAAAAAGTGGAGACTTGTCCCTGGGGCAATTGGATTTCAATTTTTTTTCCTGCCCTGGGGCCTGTTTCTCGAAAGTCCCGGTAACTCTTTGGGCCCGAAATCAAATATTCAAATCGAAATATAAAGAATAAGGGTGCGGGTCTTGGCTAGCAAACTATTCCAAATTGTTTTATTAACTGATAGTTTTATCATGTTAGATGCAAAACTATTGAAACTTCTATCTTGCATGTAAACAAGAACAGCTTTACGGGCCCGTTGATTATCGGAGCTTTCGAGAAACGAGCCCCTAGTCTTTTTTGGGACTTGTGACTGACATCAAAAAGGAGGTTCCTGTGCAGCAACTTATTGTTTGAAAAAAGTAGCTTTGCATATTAGGTAACCAATTTTTTCAACTCTTTCTTCTACTAGATATTCAGAACGAGTGAATATTGAGGCTCATCTCTTCAGTTTGCAAACAAAACGCAAAGGTAACAATCAGCGGCCTTATGTCCCACCTGAGGGGAGACTTGTCATGGATATTAACAAGGCGTGGCAGATAATGGAGAGTGCAGAACATGACAGGGAAATGGCTTTACGCCAGGAATTGATCAGGTAATGACCAGATATATACGAAGGATGATTCTAAAATGATTGCATTCTTGAAACCTTCTCAAAGCAACCCAAGGCTTGAAAAAAAGTCCTATCCAATAGTCTTGCTGGGCAAGAGACAAAATCATTAACTAAGATGAGAAAGAAGTGGTCCTGGGCAAGCAAGATTTTTTTGAGCCCTAAACAACCAAAAAAATACTGACGTAAATGTTTTTGCATAGTGGACCAAAACAATGATATTGCATCTATCTGAAACACAGTTAATCGAAAATGTGGGTTAATATACCTGTTAAAACACAAACCCAGTCTTGGCTGCAAAAAGAAAATGCAAATTTTCAACAACTTGTTCTTTAATTTCTCATGCTATTTTTGTCTTTCTTTCATTAATCTACTTTTGGCCCAGTTCTCTGAAACTGTGCAGAAAAATCCTCCCTAACAAAGATGATGGTTGCAGAAAATTTGCACTTAGGAGTTTTTTTGTTAAAACCGCATTACAGGGAGAATGTACTTACGGACCATGAAAAGATGTTGTACAGTAATTTTGCTGCTATTAAAATCATGTTTGTGATATTTCTAGACAAGAGATGCTGGAGAAACTTGCTGACAAGTTTGAAAGAAAGGTATTAATATGATGCTTAAAACGTTATCTAGTAGAGGGTTTTACTTCTGGTTTGCTTGTCACAAAGTAATTTGTATGAACAGTAGTCCAGTTCCATCTTTGATTCCCTGTCCTATTCCAAACTTCCTTGTACTATTTTACCTGTATGGAATCGTACACCTGAAAGTCAAAACATTTTGTCAACAGCACAAACTATGCTGTAATGTTCAATCCTCATGTTAGGGTACTTTTAATTAGCAGTTGACTCTCTCTTAATAGACAGCTCTAAAAGACGGACACTGCAGTAAAATGGACACCTAGAGTTCGTCCCTGCTTTTCTTTACTGTCTTTATATGACACTTTAAGATGGACGTCACTCTTAGATGGGCGCTTAACAATGGTCCCAAAAGTGTCTGCCTTAGAGAGAAATTCAAGTGATTCTCTTAATGGACAGCTCTATAAGACGGACACCTCACTAAAATGAACACCTTGAGTTGGACCCTGCTTTTCCTTACTTCCTTTATTTGACATTATGAGATGAACACCACACTTAGACGGATGCTTAATAATGTCCCAAAGGTGTCCATCTTAGAGAGAAATTTAGTTGACTCTCTTCATGGACAGTTTTATAAGATGGACACCTCAGTAAAATGAACACCTAGAGTTGGTCTCTGCTTTTACTTACTCCCTTTATTTGACACTCTATAAGACGGACATCACCCCCTAGAGGGACACTTGTTAATGGTCCCAAAGGTGTCCATCTTAAAAGATTAGTAAATAAGTGACACCATTTTACAGGCTTCCCTGCGAGAGTCTTGGTTGGATGACATGATGCATGTTCTTGAAGGTGAAGAACTTGGTCAGGACGCAGCCACCGTGGAAGCAGCATTCAAGCGTCATGAGGCTATTAGTACTGATATCAAGGCTAGGGTGAGTATTCAATAATATTGTAATTCCTCCGTAACTATTAACTACTGCTTAACCATTTCAATTCAACAAACACCAGAACTTAGCAGTAGGTAGTGGATATGTTTGTAAAATGATCCAGCACTTCATACTGCGCTAAACTAGGAGTTCTCAGTAACTGGATTTTCCGCTCCTTAAAACAACCACTGGTCAACGTTCATTTTATTACCAAGGGGTTCAACTTTGGAATGCCTTAAGCGATAGGCTCAAACTTTGCAAAAACTTTTGCACTTTTAAGCTCGCACTGCGAAAAAAGCTGCTTGAAGAATTTCTTAGTAATTAAAATGATATATTTTAGGCCATTTTAATTATGTGTTTATCAGAACTGTAATAATTCAGCTGGATACAGTAATAGAGATTAGGTAATAAATATTCCAATGTCATTTATATTTAATTTTAGCTTATTTATGTACTATGTTTGTATGTACTTCTGAAAAGCCCTTACAAGGGATGGACTATAATAAAGTATGTATGTATGTATGTAAATCAAATTACAAGGCAAATCTCTTATTCCAATCCTGCACACTTAGGGACAAGCAGATTTTCATGTTAGTCTAGTAAGGTTTCAATCTGCAGTGTCCTTGCCCAGTGGACTAGGGTCCAGCCAAGTCTTCCTCTAACAAAATTATTAATCTTAGACAAGCAAAGTGTGGCCCTGTGCAAGAAAAATGTGAAAACTGCTTGCCCAAAGGACAAGCTGAAATTCAATGTCTTTTTCTAGCCCTGTTAGATGTTGTCCACATTGGAAGGATTTGGTTTGCCTACCGGGTAACTTGCAATAAAAATATATGGCAGCCCAGAGATTGAATTTACTGGCTCCAGGCTATCAGATAGATTTTTTCACATTCTCTTGAAAGATGTGGTAAGCCTATAAAAGGTTTAGTAAAGACTGCTTCGTTGAGCTCTGATTTGCTTTGTAGGAGGAACGGTTTCAAATGGTTTTTGACTTAGCACAAGAGTTGATTGATGAAGATTATCACAGAGCTGATTTTATCAGTGAAAGGTACACAGTCACGTTATAACATCTGTTTTCTCCCTCCCTTCCATAAATTGCCATTGTCTAAGCAACCCCCCCCCCCAAAAAAGCGACTATTCATATTTAAATTTTTTTATGGCTCACATGGCCATTCTGTTTGGTCATTTGACTTACCCTGTCTTTTGATAAGATAAAAACTGCTCACAGAACCTTGAAATGGTCATGAATGTGTTACGGAAGAACTTTTCAATGTGGCAAATTAATTTGAAAAGGTACAAGGTCACTGATTATTGATGATATTTTATGCAGAAGTGGAGATGTTTCAACCGAGATCTTTCCTGACAGTTTTTATAAGAGCATGGTGAAATGTAATTATTGCCTTTGTAAAAGTAAATGAAAGTTTAATGACCAAATGGGTGCTCAAAATGATCACGTGAGCTAACAGGGGTTCTAACAGTTTTTTTATTGCTGCAGAGGCACAGAACTTAAATAGAGTGCATCCTGATTTCATACATGTAGGCGTAAACCTTTTGTGCTCCAAGTTTTCTTAGAGTACAGACTTACACCTCCCTTTGGGATAAGAGAGCATGCAACAACAGCCACACGTACCGGTGGGTTTGATGTTTCACTTATGATTGTTGTGTTCTACAGAGAGGAGGTCATAATGACTAAGTGGGATAAACTGATTGGTAAGCTGGAGGCTCGCCGAAAGACCCTGGTGGGCTTTAGAGATCTTGTTGGATTGTTCAGAGAAATGGATGGTGCTCATGGAGACATGCAAGATATTGAGGTAGTAAACCTAATTTAAGTGATAATATTTTAAGACAGGTGAGTTAACCAATAGGCCATTTCCGAGTTCCCCCAGGCCTCTGTTTCAAGACGAGGCTAGGTGCTCAGCCTTTGATATGGAAATCATTTTTCATTCTCATGCAAGTAAAACTCATTTTCACAAGAAAGGTTGTGCACCTACCCTCATTTTGAAAGTGAGGGTTTTTGGAACTCGGAAGTGGCCTATACTCTTAATTCCTTGTTGTAGGCAACTGTGGGATATGAAGATTATGGAGAACAACTGTTAGATGTTGAATTTGTTAGTCCTCCACCCACCTATTGCACTTGCGTTTAAGAGCATCAGCACTCACACATTCATTTTATTATGGCAATGTAAAGGTTGCACGTGTTGGTCACAATTTTTTTGCTGTTATTTCAGTCAATCAAAGTAACAGATCACAACACCTTGTTTTATGAATTCTCTACCAAACTTCACCTTTCTTTGTACAGATCTTTTTGTAAAAGACCAAAACAGTGATATTAATTCAAGATCACGACAAAACACGCAAGTAATAGCCCTGTCATGTTTGTCACACACAAACATTTTGCTATCCTCTTCTTCTTTCTGTCCTGTCGTGTGAGATCACTTGAAAACAAAAATCTCTCAACAGTCTCAGAAATGTGATCAGGAGCCAATATTTAAAACATATTGGTCATGTTTGCCATTGTCCAAAATTCTGGCTGCGAAGTCTAGGCGTCCGTACAAACAGAACCCTTGGATAAATATCACTAAATTATTGAATGTCTCCATTGAGCAGGCAAAGAGGACTACACAAGGTAAGAGTGGTTTTCCTGCACTGGTCAACCGTGTAGTTGCCAGTGCAACTCCATGGTAACACGTCTACCATCTGGAGGATTTTACCTGTACTGAGGTCCTGTAATAACAGTAAGATGTGTGCAAGGAGAGGGTTTATTATAGTTAAGAATAACTTTATGCTGTTCCACAGGCTGCTGTGAGGTCCGAAGATTACGGCAAGCATCTACTAGATGTTGAAAATCTCCTTCATAAGCACAGCCTGATTGAATCGCAAATTCAGTCCCAAGGAGACAGTGTACAACGCATCAACAACATTGCACTAAAGTTTATCAAAGCAAAGCATCCTGAGATTAGAGTCATAAAGGAAAGACAGACACTGCTCACCCAGGCTTTTGAGGTAACGTATTGAATACATTGAAGTACAATAATCATAACTGTGAGTCATTTCATAAGTGGTTTGTATGATCCTCCAGGGGAGTGTAGTCCTGAATAGGACTGTTGTTGACGGTGACCGACGTTTTGACTGATAAACTGATAAACTTTAATAGTATCTCCTCTAAAAGGTTTTTAAGAAACTATTTACAATAAAATGAAAAACTACTTACTACTATAACTACAAATAATATTATAAGATAAGACGAAAAATCATCAATGGATACATTAATACTATATTACAAAGTCGGCACTTTGTATGCTGTCCCTTAGTTTCCTTTTAAATGTCGCAACAGATGTGGACGACTTCAAAGGGCTTTTTAGATCGTTCCAGATCTTAACCGACCTGTACGCAAACGAGCGCTGCCCTGAGACTGTTCTGAATAACGGAATGGCCAGATCATTTCTGTTGCGCGTGTATCTTGAGTGAATAGTGGTTCTCTGATTTACGTTAGAGCTAAGATACTACCTGTGTGGTAGTCATCTTCAGAGTCAAAGTGAGTTGTATCACTTCAGTTGATGGTATTAAATAAAAAAATAAATAAATAAATAAAATAAATAATGATTTTGAGGTAGCATCATCCACAAAGTGGTTCTTCGTCTACCTGATTCCTGTTCGAATTGGAATTTGGAAGTGTTGGTTTTTGAGGAGAGGGGAAAACCGGAGTATCCGGAGAAAAACCTCCCAGATCAAAGGAGAGAACCAACAACAAACTCCGGTTGTTGACCTGATTACTCAATTAAGTAGTGATGTTATTGGTCATCTGTCAGTTAAGCCATGATGTTATTGGCTAAGAAGACTCCAAATGTCAGTGGTGTCTTTTGATCCGTCTTTTGTCACAGTTAAACGGTTGTTTACTGTTAGTCAAATTGTCGGTTGTTCAGTCAGTTGTTGTCAGTTTTTCTTCAGTCCGTTAACAAGTTGCTTGTACAGTACTTGTAACTGTTGACTGTGATTCAGTGGCGTTTTGTTCTAAGTTAGTAAACCAGCTTTCTAATGTGAGTTGTTGATAGAAGTAGTCTGTAGAATACGTAGTGCATGTTGCAGAGTCTCAGATCATGACTGTGAACAACTCATTTACCATTAAGAAAGGTTTCACTGAAGAGGGTTGTTTTGTTTGAATGATCATACTGCACGTGTATCTACAGACTTGACTTGTTTTTTTGTTTGAAGGCATTAGTTCAACTGGGAAAAGAACGTCGAGCAAGGCTTGAAGACTCCTTGAGACTTTACAAATTCTTTGGTGATATGGAGGAAGAAGAAATGTTTGTGAAGGAAACTGAGAATGTTCTATCATCCAAGGAGGTTGGGAAAGATCTGATAAGCTTGACAAGACTCCAACAAAAGCACAAGGTTAGTTAAACCCATCAACAATAGATGGATGTGGGGAAGGTACCTGGTGAAACCGACGGGAGCCACAAGCGTTTCTGGAACCTAAAAATCAGTTTCCCAGTCAAAGGCTGGAGTTCAACGGGGAGCGGGGAATGGCAGGAAGTTCTTGAGTTGCTTATAACCTCCTCAAATATTGGCATCAAAGTACCTGACTTAGAATAGCAAACAGCCAGACGAAACGTCCGGTCTCCGAACGAAAACCCTGTCCCATTATACCATGAGGTGTAGTGAGCACATCTATTCATTGTGACTGTTTTTTTTTATTGGCAGGCTCTGGAGGCAGAGTTGAGTGGCCGCTTTGCACATTGTGAGACAGTTATTGCCAAAGGACAGTCTTTGATTGACAGAGGTCATTATGCTTCTAAGGAGATTAGGGCAAAGATTAAACAACTGCAGCATAACTGGATGAAACTGAAAGAACTGTTGATCACAAGATCAGACAGACTCAAAGATGCAGCTCAGTCTCTTCAGGTAAATAATACCACAGCCTCAACTTACAGAGCTTTTATCCCTGTATTGTTAATAGTGCAGTTCAGAGCTTCAACGTCAAGCAGCAAGGTCTGCTGTAGTAACTTCTTTCCTTCTCATATGCTACATGGTAATAGGGAGGTTAAGAAAAGACGATGACGGCTACGGCGACAAGAAGAGCAAAAAATCAATAGGTTTGCTGAACAAAACAACAACGTTGCACGTGCATCACGCTTTTTTGTACATTTCTTTGCCGTCGTTGCACGACTACGACATAAAACTGCCTAATTTCACGTTTCGTGGAGGACGTGAACAAAAGGAAACGACCCCTTTTTTTTCTTTTCCTGGCTATTGACTCGATTCCTTTAGAATTCAAATCCCAAAAAGACCGCGAGGATTTGACGAAATTAATGAGATGGAATAAGCGCGATAAAGTTTCAAGCAGCGCGAACGCACTTTTTAAGTGACGTTTTTGTTGCCGTTGCCGTCGCCGTCGTTGTTGCCAGTAAGTTTTCAAGTTGCAGAGTTAATATGCAATAAGTTTGCGGGGAATTGAACAGTTGGGAAGTTCTTTTGGTTCTATTTTCCTTTTTCCCTATGAAAATAGCTGGGTGTGTGTGTGTGTGTGGGGGGGGGGGGGGGAATCCCTGGTCCCTGGCCCTAAGTAACAACTGTTACAGTGACCTAGCCCTGTTACATCTCCTAAAAAATTGACCTAACCCTGTTACAACTCCTACGAAACTGACCTAGCCCTGTTACTAATCCTAAGGAAATAGAATGTTAAATATGTATTTTACCATGTAAAAGTCTTCCTAAAGTTCTCCTAAAGTTCTCCTAGTTCATTTAAAATAAATTTGGTAACATCACAGGATTTCAGCTACATATTAGATCAAGAGTGATTTTTGTAAATCCCACCAGGATGTGGTCTGGGAAAGGAAGGGTTAACTTCAGACAAAGAGCTTGACACTATTTAAGTTCCACATGACTCTGTATTCTTTCCTAACTTCAAAACATGTTGAACATAATGCATTGTTAAAATTGCTGTGTAATTCCAATATTTTTACTTGTTTGCAGTACATTGCACTTTCATCGGCCAATGATGTATATTAATTTTGCTGGCAGTATTACTCATTGGCAATTGATTTTTAATTGCTTGCAGTATTACTCAGACGCCAATGATGCAGAGTCTTGGATGACAGAAAAAATGTATGTAGTGAGTAGTGAAGACTATGGCAGAGATGAACAGAGTGCTATGGTATGTTTACGCAACATTATTCTTTGCAAAGATCAAGTCATAAACAGTTTGAAAAGACTAGTACAGTCACATAAATCTACAGTGTATGGAGTCTTCAACCATCCTAGGATCAGTATTATTGCTTTATGATATTAAGAAGCTACATGTATGTCATAATATTTTGGTATTACAGTACTTTAAAACTCTAAAAACACGGTGGAATCAATGTTGTGCTTGAAATAATGGTTATGTTCAATTTGAAATTACTCTTCAACTATACCTCAACTGTAATTGTATGTCTTTGGCTTTCGATGGCCAGGATGGAAACAGATTGCAACTTGATTAAACTCATTGCCAATATAGATAAGCTTGTGAACTGGTGCGTCAAAAGTTAGTGGGGAAGGGTCTAAAATACCCCTTGGCTAACTTTTTCAAGTTAAGCTTCTGTATTGAAAAAAAACCATGCTTTGTTTTCTCTTTGATATAAGTGACCTTCTCCAGAAAAACGTACACTATTGCTTTTCCGTTAAACGGCGAAAAGCGTTTACAACCCTTTAGAGAAGGGTTCAAACGGTTTCGGAAATCGTTAGATGCGTTTGATTTTTTGGCCTGGCGTTAAGAGCGTCAGAAAAATCGTTGAAGACGTTTCAAAAAGTCGTTCGAATTTTACATTGAAAACGTTTGAAGCGTCAAGAGAAGTCGTTAGAATTTTGTTCGCTGCTTACAAGTTTGAAGAATGTGCCACAGTAAATTTAGTTCATCAATAAACCTAATTCTTAAGGTTCAAGCTTAACAATGTATTGATTTGAGGTAAACAGATAGAGAGATCACTTATATAAAATCACAAAAAAGGAGGTTGTTTCTGTTTTAGCTTAAAAATCAACAAATAGCAGCAAAAGATGAAATCGATCGCGTAACATACGGACCTAGCTTAATGATAAGTTAGAGGATTACAGAAATTCAGTCCCACATTTCCAAAATATCAGACAAAAACAGGTCTCACCATTAAAATTATACATTACAGGAAGCTTTCTACAGTGAAGGAAGGTCTAAAACAAACGTCTTTCTTTTAGAGATCTTAGTATAAAAAGAAAACCGGTCGTTTCGATACGAACTCAAGCAGTGAAATTGCACAAAAATTTCGATTACTTCAACTAAAGTTTGCATTTAAACAAGAAAAACATTTTGGGTGAATATTCTTCGTTCTTTAAGCCAAGGACGTTATTTAACAATTATTCCTCGAGTCCGAATGGGCTATTGACTCAGAGGCCATGAGGGCGAGAGGAATAATTGTTTTAGTAAAATCCAACTAGCTGGTCAAAAATATTGAGAATAAAGAAACTTTAGCTAGTTAAAGGTAGACTTTAATCCTTTTTTGCCGCCAAAAAGCCCGCGCTTTTCGCTACTAGTGGGCTATAACATATAGCCTAGTAGTAGCTCAACCAATCAGAACGCAGCATTGATGATAGACCACTAGTTGGATTTTACTAAAACTATTTACACCTCGAAGGAATTAACTTGTATCGAAACGACCGGTAACCGTATGAGAAGGATAACTGAGAATACTTAGTTACACGGTGCTCGTTCTTTCTCTGTAGCTGCACCTACTCTCTGGAATTCGTTGCCAGTAGACATTAAAAACGCGCAGACTTTTTTTCTCTATAAAGGAAAGCTCCAACATTTTTATTTAGTAAATTTTAATTTAGTTATATTTCTTATATTTTATTTCCTACATTTGTAAAGCGCGCTGAGATTATGTAGCTGCGCTCTAGAAGAATGTCACTATTATTATTATTAGTAGTAGTAGTAGTAGTAGTAGTAGTCGTCGTCAATTTGTGACTGTGGTTTTGTTTATTTGTTTTAAGTCGCTACTGCAAAGACACACAAATGTGATAGATGAGATAAAAGGATTTGCTGATGACGTTAATAGACTCAGAGAACAAAGCAAACTGATGGAGAGCATTGAGATGGCAGCAGAGGTAACGTAAACAAAAATAAGAAACAATAAAATGTGCGTTACAATGAGTACTTGAATAAGGACCTACTTACACCAGCAGATGTAACACATTTGTAGAAGAGGTCTGCAGTTTGCTTTTCTTTGCACAACAGCAAAAAGTCCTTTTCTTCAACACTGGACCAAACATTTTTCTTTCCCTTTGTCGGCCTGCTCATATATTACTCCATCGAAGGAACAAATCAGTATTTGGCAACTCAGGGAAACGAAACCGTGTTGCAATTTGTTAACAAGTTTTCCTTGCCAGTCCCGGCGGGCACGCAAAATTGTTCCCGCCAAAACTCAACGCATGCGTACGATATAATCGCGTCTTATATAAGACAAGAAGGTCATTTATACGAAATTTGTCTCGCCTTAACTAAGACGCATCTTATTTCAGACGAAATGGGCCATTTATACGGGAAACTTGCTTCTTATTCTTCTTTTCCTCTTACAAATGGCCCTATTTTTCGTTAAGAAGAATATACAAAAGAAATTGCTGTTTACTGAGTGTCTTTATGTCTGATAAAGAAATAGCCAAACTTTACGTCCAATTTTGTGGACCAGAATAACCCCAAATCTAAATGTTAGTGCAAGAATGAGTTGATCTATATCAGAGATCTTGAAGCCGTTCAAAAAAACTCGCAGTCTTGTATTATCAGGTGTAGACTCTCGGCTTCACCTCGAGTTGTTAAACAGCACATGGTTGGCAAATATTGTGTTATAAATCATTATTATAGACAAAGTTTGAAGTTTATGAAGAAGAAGCAGAAGTAGAAACAGACGAGGAAGTAGAGGAAGTTGCAGAAAAAGAAGTCATAAAAGATGTAGTACAAGAGATCAAAGTTCCACAGGTCAAAGCCCTATATCCCTTTACTGGACAGGGACTCAAAATGGCCAAGGGAGAGGTGGGTAGAGTGATACAGCTGGATTTCAATCTCCATATAGAGAGGGTTGGGCTCAGGACTAATATACTAAGGGAGAGGTGGGAAGAGTGATGAAATTTGATATCAAGCTCCATATAGAGGGAGTTGAGTTCAGATTTGATATACCAAGGGAGAGGTGGGTGGAGTGAAAAAATTGGACATCAAGCTCCATATGGAGGGGTTGAGATCAGACTTCATATACCAAGGGAGAGGTGTTTGGAGTGAAAAACGTTGATATCAAAGTCCCTTATAGAAGGGTGTGGTCAGATAACAAATAAAATAACCCAGGGGATTATGGGTAGGATAATTAAGTTTTAGATACTTGAGTATTAAGGAAGGGGTGAGGTAGGGAAGAAGTGCGGGGCGGTGGGAGGGGGCATACAGGTTACTAACGTGCGACCCTGTTTATGACACTTACTCCCTTACCACAATCACAATCAATGAATGAATCAGCAAATTTATTTAACTATGCTAGCCACACACAGCAAAAGCTGATTTCCAGGTTGTGCGCAGCCAAACACATTACAAAAAATAGAAGCAAGATGGTGTTCACAAAAGTTACAAACTTCCAGAGAATAATAATTATTAATTACTTAAAAATTTACACAATGTAGCTAGTTTTACAATATGTGTTGGTGGGAATTTGAACTCAACATTCACGCATACAAATTATGTAATCAGAGCGATTCAGCAGAAGGCAAAGAGGCAAGTTTGCTTTTAAATTGGGAAAGCGATTGTGCTGTTTTTGCCTTGTAAGAAAGATTAGTATAATTACATCGATGACTATCGAAAATAGAGCGCTGTGATTGGCTAGGAGCTTCGCACTATCCCGCTATAATCACCGCGCGGTGATTATAGCATCGAAGGCTAGCAGTTTTCAAAATGGCAGGCAGATTTTTTGATGTTTCGGGGTCGGAAATTGATCAATAATTTTATTTTCTCGAATAATCATCAATGTAATTATACTAAAACAATTAGTCGCCTCAGGCGACGTGAATATTGGCGAATAGTCACCTCGACTTCGTCTCGGTGACTATTCGCCGATATTCACGATATTCACTTCGTCTCGGTGACTATTCGCCGATATTCACGTCGCCTTCGGCGACTAATTGTTAATTATTCGATTTCCACAGCATTGCACCACTGCACTTAAAACTACCCTTGAGGAAATAATTTAATCTTTGGCCTTTGAAGTGCTCGATCAGTTACAAGATTCCCAAGATTATTGTTGATGTTTTTATCGTTGATTTTTGTTAAGGGGGGCTCTCAGATGGGGGCTCAGATTGATCATTGAGGATTTTTTACATTATAGTAGCCTTTATATGTGAGCTCCTGATTTCGAGGTGTTTCCTTTTCAAATTATCAAGTACATCTACAGATGTAATGTCATATGATAACATTAGATATGTTGCATTATCGATTATTGCATATTATGCAAAAGTGGCTCTAAAATATTAATTGTTTTGCTAGGTTTTTTTCTTGATAGCTAAGACCAATAAGGATTGGTGGAGTGTAAGGTATGTTAAAAAAAAAATTGGCTTTACAGGTGTATTAACACATTAGCTTACTTTGTGGCATACAAATAAGGGCAGAAGCAAACAACTGAAATGAATATGAAAAGTAAGAAACTCAACTGCCCAGAGTCCAGGTGATTTTTACAAGCTTGGCCAAGGACTTGAATTTGGAACTACCGTGAGGGTCAGCACTTTTTAACATCTGTCCAAAGGCCCTTGGACACCTTATGAAGTTTACACAACGTAGTATTCCTTATCGTTTTGGATTAGCCGGTTAGGCACTGCGTTTTACAGATTAGGGTTAAGCACTACCTTTACTGATTAGGGTTAAGCACTTCCTTTACTGATTAGGGTTAAGCACTGTTTCGAAACTAGTTAGGTTCCTTTTTTGGGTTGGGGTTGATGCTATGTGTACTTTAATCTACCTTGTGTAAACTTCCTAAGGTGTCCAAGGGCCTTTCGACGGATGTTAACGACCACGCTCCCTCCTTCACTAGTTTCTGTTTTTGTATTGTTTCGTTTTTCTTTTTGTTTTTCTTCTCGTAAAGAATTTGGGGTCATTGACTTGGTATAGTTTAATTACAGTCCATTGCTTTACCACAAAATACAGAGAACAAAAATATAAGATTAGATAGAAGCAAATGAAGGTGTTAAGAAAGCCCGAAAGAAAACCATAAGGCTGACAAAACATGAGGGTCTCACAGAGTTTATAAGTATATGTTTAGTATGAGCCTACCCGTAGATTTTTGCTGCAGAAACAAAGTTCAAACTTGATACTGGTCTATACTAAAAGGCAAACCAAAGCTGTGATTGCTTCTTTCAGGCGTTTAACATCCAAAGAAGCTGGCTATGTTCCTGCTAACTACGTAAAGGAGATTGAAGCCAGAACCGTCAAGAAAGCTACCAAGCAGAAAGTGATGGTCCCTGAAAAGGTCAAGGTGAAACGCAGAGTGAAAAAGAAGGTTATAGTTCAAAAACAACGAGCTGTGAAAGTGCAGAAGACTCCGGAAAAGAAAGGTGTATGAAAGTCTCTTGTACCACACCTTTTTGTTTTTTGGAGAAACGGTGGGGACAAAAACAAGGGCCAAAACGAGGAAGAAAGTCTGGAAAAGCAGACGATAGAGCAGGAAAGAAGCAAAAATTCGTCAAGCTTGCATATTTTCTCTGTATTTTGCCTTCTTTACAATATTTGCACCAGGTGTAAAAGCGATTATAATTTTAAACTTGTAAGCAAAGTTTTGGATTGTACGACTTCTTGATGGTGACCAGAAAACCGAAGTAACAAACTCGAGCTATTATGGTCTTAATTTACATCCAATGTTTTTCCTCTTCTGATGCTTTCTTCCTTGGCTATGTTTGCACTAGAGGAAATTTCTCCGCATTCGGGACGAATCAGGAACATTTCAGTAACAGATTCGTTTTGCCTTTTACACCCAGATTCGTGAATCCTAAACGAAAACGAACTGGTTTTATCGTGTGTCCAGAGATTTTGAGTCCAGAATCTAGAGTGAATATTTGTATCCAAGTGAATGTTCTCGGATCAACTGATGAGTGTTAACTCCTTTGAATCCAAATACCATAAATGCAATAAATCCAGAAACGTTTATGAATCCAGAAAAAAATCGTATGGACTAGTTCAAACCTAGCCCTCTTTCCTTCTTGGTAATAGACCTTATTCACGTCGCCCGCTATCTTTGCACGCGCTTAAGGACTGATGGGATAAAGGCGATGTCACGTGGCTTCTCAAGCGGGGGGGGGGGGGGGGGGGGGGCAAGTGATAAAATTGTCCAATACAAGAAATCGCGGTCGAGTTGACAACAGAGAATGAAAACCTTTTTATATTAAAGACGATAATGGCAATTTACGGGTGGAAGTGAACATTGCTACTCTTTTTTTTGGATGCAGTAGCCACCCTAGATGTCCTCACAGCAAGCGTTAATGACGTTAATTTTGTGGAAACTCAAACCGTACATTTTGCATGACTATTAAATCGTCGTTTCGTTTTGAGAGAAGAAACAAAGTCGACTGCGATTTCTCGCATCGGCAAATTTTATCGTTTTATCTTTGCGCTTCCAAAGATGGCGGGTATCGTGAATATAACCTATAGGAATGTGCTGCCCAAAAGAGTATGATTTTTGCAGCCTTTCGGTCTGAAAACGGGTATCGACTTCGCACATTTTGGTCTGGAATCGGGTATGGTTTTCGAGGGAACTACGAGAATTTATGAACATATTTGTCCTTTTAATTCCAAATGTAAAAGAAAGAAAGAGTGATATGCGAATTCGAAATAGATTTTAAGAAATCTTTTTGTGGGCTTTGTATTGTAAGTAATTATGTCATAATTTCTGCCTGTGTAGGTCTGAAAACGGATTTGGAAAATAATATTTGTTTGCTCCGAAATAGGATTTGGGGAACCGAGCGGTGCACCCCCACCAAGAATTCCTAGGAGTACCCCCCCCCCCCCCTCCCCCAGGTATTAGCTTTGGCCTTTGGTCTGGCCTGATAACACTTACTCCGACCTTGATTTTTCCGGATATCACAAAAACCTCATCCAACATTTGTTTATTGATTTCACAGGGAAGTCACGTCGTCCCGTCAGACGTCATTTCACGGCTCATTTTGACCGTGATAATGTTGCAACCAGACAGGTATCACTGCAGAATTTGTACTCAAGACTGGTGGAAATGGCAGAGGTAAATCGCATTTGTATGTTATCAGGGTTAAGGCCTGTTTACATGGAGGTGGGGGACCCCAGGTAGGTGAGGTAACCCGCTTAGGTGGGGTAATTTGCCTGTCCATATGACCTCTCACATGGTCACGCCACCTGTCAGGTGAACGTGATCAAATTAAAATGAGACATTATATGGACAGAAGAGTTACCCCATCTAAGCGGGTTACCTCACCTATATGGGGTCCCGCACGTCCATGTAAACAGGCCCATAGACAAAAAAAGGAAATCCGATGAGTTGATCTTGGGCTCGATTACCAGCCGACCACTCGTTTCAAAACAGCTGCTCCACAGAATGTCACTGATCAGTTTTTACGTGGAGAGTAAAGGAGAGATCCAGCAACAAACTCAACCCATATATGGCGTCTATACTGGGACTACAGCCCAGGCCACTTTGGGAGTGCACGCACCTCCGTGCCATCCCTTCCTCCTGTATATTCGCACCCATAACGATGCTATTTATTGAAGGTCGGTGGAGATTTAGGAGCAAAGATGAAGAGAAAAAAGCTTATTTTTAAGGTACATGAAGCATGGCAGTTGTTCACCATGTTTTTGTTCTATTTTGTGTGGATTTAGATTCGCCGTGAAAATCTGGAGAACTCCATCAAGTATTTCCACTTTTGTCATGAATGTGATGACATTGAAGCCTGGATGAAAAACAAGGTTTGTCTTGATGTTGTTAAACACAACTTGTTACTCAATAAAATGCAATGAATGTAAGTTTTCTAAAATGTTCATCAGCCCATAATTGATTCGATAGAATATTTGTTTGATCTATTTTTTCTTGGACCTGCAATCAAGCCGAATTTTAGGGACTTCAAAATACGGCGACTTTTTTACGAAAGGACGAGATTCCAGAATTACCGAGACGGCAAAATGGGGGCAAAATGTTCTCCGTAGTCGCGACTACGCGAAACAGCTCAACAACTCACCGTAGCCGCAGGACTACGTGGGAAAAATGAACAGTCACGTGGTTCTGATCGTGCGCAGTTGCATCTTTAACCGTGGTCGTAGTCCGTAGTCATCCTATATTAAAGTTCCTTTTGGCAGTGCTGTCATTCTCTTATCCCACCTTGTTCCCAGGGTCCTCTCCTACTCCGGGGACGTGTTAGAGAGGACCCTGGAAACGAGGTTGTCTCTCACCTGGTTTGTGCTAGCCTTGGGCCCGGCTCAAAGTGGTTCGTTTCCATGAGCTTGCCGCCAAAGTTTGGCCGTGGGAATGACGTACGTGTCATGTGATTGGCTGTTGAAGGGCATGCACAGGGAAGTCAGTGGAAGAAAACAGTCCCTCAAAACTCTTCATGCCATACCTAAGCAATGTTTGTAGGATGACATGGGGTGTAGACTAATCATCGGGATTGTGACAGACGTAAAGTTTAAAGTTGCAAAATTGTTTTGAAAATGAAGATTTATCTGGTAACATCCATTCTCCATTGGTCAGAGAAGATACGAAAAATAACGTATCCTCCACTCCTAAGAAATATATTGAGGGCATGGTTCATTGTTAGCAACAACAATTGAACATAAACTTGTTTTCTTCTTTTCCAGCTGTATTCGTGCCATTTTTCTTTACATTAATTTGCTTTAATTTTGCCTCCTTTCTATAATTTTCTAACATTTTGCTATGGCAAATCAGGAAACTCCGCTTTCTCATGATGCTTCAGAGTCAGAAAAAGACATTCATGCCATCCGCAAAAATCTTGAGGTAGAGTCTTGTACTAATCTTCGATAGTTTAATGCTTTCTTTCCTTTTAATTCTCTGTGTTTCGTCTACAGGTAAACTGTTAAAAGTGAAATTTACTGTGCTTGTATTCATGCTTGTTTAGTGTGGTTAACCACAGAGTGTTTTGTTTTGAGCTAGCTATTGTTGATGTTTTCTTTCTATCGATGTTTTTGTGTTTGTTGTACGACAAAATAATGATAAGTGTAAACAATCCTGCATATTGCTAGTTTCTAGTTTGCGTGACCCCGCCCCCAGTGGTTGCGAAGGAGACTAGCATATTGCAATAACATGCACTGTACATTTTAAAGCTAAATTCAGCGGCAAAGTTTAAATTACTCTGTCTGCATCTAATAACAAAAGTAACCTTAAAACTTTATTTTTCTAAAAAATCTTTCAAACAATTTTCCTGCACTTTAGTCACCAATGTCCTTCCATTAAGTTCTCCTGCACTGCACGTAACTTAACTCTATCGGTGTTCACCCGGACACCTCTTTAAGGTCTGGATATCTTTAGTTGATCCTTTCTGCACTGCACTATAGAAGCTCATTTTTCTGTCATGATTTTCCCTTGTTAAACATCTAGTGTATATGAGACAAACGTGTCTGTCATTTATTTATTTATTTTTTTAGTCACTCACATTACATAAAAATAAAACGTTACAGGAGGTGTTAATTAAAATATGTTGTTGTGACAAAGAACCCTAAAGAAGCTGGGAGCTTATATTAATAGGCTTCCTTAAGCTATAGAGCGATTTTCGTATGACCTTGAAATGAAAACGCGCGAACAAAACAGAAACAACAAACGAATGGAAATAGAGCAATTTGATTGGTTTATCGAACGGATACAAACGCGCGTGGCTTTTGGTTGGTTAAGCGAACGCTCGGGTGAAAAAACTTCATGCCCGAGAACTTTCTAGAAGTCAATGGATCCTTCACTTTGACGTCATACTGCAACACGATTGGCCAATCGAACAATGCCTTCTCCATATTAGGTTTTTTTTGGCGGGAAAACGAAGAGTCCATGTTTTGATCTTTTCATCCATTGGCTTATGAAACAGATGACGAACACTTACCGAAACCATTTTTCAAGGTCATACGAAAATCGCTCTATTACAAAGGCTAACTTGATTGCAGAGTGGGCAGAAAACAAACTTAAGCGACAGAACGACTATCAGTGAGATAATTTTTCAGATTTTTTTAAAAACAAATAAGGAAGAGGAGCTGGTTAGTGTAACTGGCAAAGAATTCCAGATTGTTGGTCCTCGAAAAAGGTTACTGAACTGCTTAATATAGTTCTTCAAAAATTAGGCTAGTCGAGTTTGATAATGGTGAACCTGGTTACTACTTAAAAAGAGGTAACGAAAACTACTAGGCAAAAAGATTATGGTGATAGGAATAAATATAGGATAGGAATAATATTCCTATCACCATAATCTTTTTTCGATAATCATCAATATAATTATACTAATGCTATATATGTCTATATATGTCATTAACGAGTACAGTATTTGGGCACCGTGCTCGGGCAGTAAGTGTGAACGCTGCATTAGTGGTTTTAACTTTGGAGGAGAAGTTCTCAGTAAATTAACACTCATTTCACAGGGCCTTACGACGGAGCTAACAGCAAACACTAGTCGTATTGCTGAAATCAACTCACTAGCAGATCAGCTCATTACCACGGATCACAGGCACTCTGCAGCTGTGAAGAAGAGACGAAAAGAAATCATTGACATGTAAGATTCAAGTTACAATTCCCTTGATTGACATTAAGTAAAGATCCGGGTAAGGTGGGAAGAAATTTCTTTTGTTATGCGGCAATGTCCCTTCCCCGCATAGGAATGTTGTCATTTGCATAGACCTATAGAAAGGCCGTTTACGCGATAATGTATTTAAACTTTATTTTGAAAGGGTGTTTTTTTGTGTTAAAAGATTTTGATCAATCATACATTGTTAGAGTTGCAAACAATAGCCAAGAAAATTTTACAATTTTACATGTTTCACCGCACACTCGTGATCTTTAAGCGATCAGCCTTGGCAATAAATTCACTGTCATCTCTCTACTAAGCTTGTTTCACAAGCGGTGTTACTGGCAAATAATGTTCGCTGTTTTCGTAATTTAATGGTTCTACTGAAAGACCCGTTTCCCGCGTCAAACCTCTGAGTTTGTACAGTTAGTTACCGAATAACGGTTGTTTTTAAAGAATTTCTGTTTTAGGGATTATGCGTTTTGTGTTGGTATAAAATAGGGAAAGAAAATCGTTACGCGGAATTTGCTATCTCAGTTGAAAGTGGTGGTTCTTGTTCAAACTTTAAGGTGGGAAAAACTTCAACGTTTAAAGCAAGCCAAGGAAGAAGAACTGAAGGAAAAACATGGGTGAGTTCCACATACCATTGTTTTACCATGGTTTTCACGTGCAAGTATTTGTTTCTTTGATCTTTACACTAAAGTCACAAATTCTGTGGCAAAGAATTTTTGAAGCTACGATCGGCGACTATATTGTTGAAACAGTGTCGCCAACTGGGGAGTATTTCTGAAACAAAACATCCTGGAACCCTCACCCCGCCTTCAACAACAGTCGGCTCGTTTGGTATTTGCGACAAGTTTCGTGAACAGAAAGTCGTTACAATTTGTAGTTTAAAGCGGGTACATTACATTTGGACATCTGATGTACAAGTGCTGTGAAAATTTAAATGTAAATTGGCAAATGGCGATTAAAATAAATCTGCAATTTGGAATTTTGTGGGAGAGGGGTATTTAATCCATATATCCTTACTTAGCTGGTGTTGATAAAAAATGAGGGTTTGTATATGGTTAGTTAGGCTGTTTATTTGAGTCTGTTTGGGTGAAATATAGCTTGATCGTTCTTTACCTGCCAGTGTGGAACTTTTCTTTGACTCATGCGACGAGATGAAGTCATGGATGCAGGAGAAGGATGCTGTTCTATCAGATGGCGACATGGGCAGAGACTTGGAGGCTGTGAGAGCCTTACAAAGGCGACATCAGGTATACAAGGAAAATAAGCTAGTAGCCAACAAAATCATGTGCCCACGAATTTCTCTCAGAAGACCCTTGTTGTAACTCTGCAGTTACTTTCGTTAAATCCCAGAGAAGGCGGCTTCTCTTCATTGCATTGTACCAAACGGAAGGAAAATGGTGTCAATATGTCTGTAAATAATTATAAGGGGTTAACGTTTTATTTCCGATAGTGGCCAAATTTTACGACAGAATTCAAGATTTCATTTTGTAAAGTTCAAGAAGAGAAATGACACTATGCATATGTACTGTCAAAGAGAATTCATCTGAATGGTAGCACTATAGGCTTTTGTGTTCAGACTTGAATGTTAATATGACTCAGCTCCTCACTGCAACACGTAGGGTTTAGGAAAGAAGGCCACTTTTAAATGAAACTATTGTATTTATAAATGTACATTGTCGTGTAGTAACATTAATGTTTTTGACATTTTACTCAAAATTTTGTTTTAGGGATTTGAAAGAGATCTTGCGGCAGTTGACGAAAAACTTTTGAAGCTTCAGGACCAGGCAAAGTCGTAAGTTGGTGAAGTTTGAAGTTTTCAGTTTATTACGTTGTCATCACAACATTAAAAGTGCTGCCCTTATGGTTTTGTTTTGTAGTCTTGTGTCCCAGCATCCTCGACAAGCCAGGCAGATCAAGGCAAAAGAAGCAGAAATACTCGGATTGTGGAATGGGCTTAAGGTTGGTAATCCATCTTTTATAAAACAGCAAGTTCCCTAGTTATATTTGAACTGTTAACTCCGTTTTTTTTCCTTAGTTCAGTTCCCTTCTGTCCCTTGTGACATTTTTGACTTATCGCTTTTGTACCAAAAACTATCTGATGAAGCTTTAAACAAAGGGGAAACTGTTTTGTAGCCTTGCATTGTCCTGTTCGTACCAACTGGACCACTTTTGCTTAAACTGTCAACTTAAAGTTAGGGTCGGAATGTCATCTCTTTTTTTTGTTTTCAGAGCAAAGCTAGTAAACGAAAACAAGTCTTGGATGAAGCTTATGGTCAACAAGGATTTTTGGCTGATTCAAGGGATTTGGTAAACTTTTTACACTACTCAAACTACTGAAATGCATTAAGTTTCATCTGCAGCAGAGTGAAATCGAATTATAATACCGTTAGTTTTAAGTTTGAAGGTGTTGTTGCATGTCCCCGCAATGAATAAGATATTGCGTTGTTTCATCCCGACAGTAGGGGGCGGGGCTACCCTAAAAGGACACTATTTAACAATTAGTCGCCGATATTCACGTCGCCAGAGGCGACTAATTGTTTTAGTATAATTACATTGATTATTCGAGAAAATGAAATTTTTGATCCATTGTAGACTCCGAAACATCAACAAATCTGGCTGCCATTTTGAAAACTGCTAGCCTTCAATGTTATAATCACCGCGCGGTGATTATAGCAGGATAAAGCGAAGCTCCTAGCCAATCACAGCGCTCTATTTTCGATAATCATCAATGTAATTATACTAAAGTCTTTTACTGGACATTGGTTTGATCAAGGGATTTACCATTTACACTGGAGAACCGAAGATTCCGATTGGAAAATGCAATGGTTTGTGCCATCCCGTTTTGGAAGCTTCAGAAATGCGGGCTTTCGTTGGAGACGATGGATTTTTTTTTCATTCTTTTTAGTCAATTTGTGCATGTCTGGCCAAATATACCGTATTTCCTCGAACAATTTAAATATTGCTCACTGGAAGTCGTCTCCTAAATATTTTGTTTTATTTTCCTATGAAATAAAAAATAATCACATCAAAGAAAATGAACGTGGGCTTTTTAAGTGTTCCAGATTTAGTTCCTTGATTAATTTTCATAGCTTAAATCGTCACTGATCGGTTATGCTGAATCACATTGCACTTCAACTTTACAGGGAGGGAATAAAAGGACGAGAAGATAGCGAGAGGAGATGGGGAGGGGGCGATTATTCGAGGGACGGCTATTATTCGAGGAAATACCGTAACTGTTTAATGTTAATGCACAATTTTTTTAAAATTTTGATGACTTTTCTAAAAGCTAATCATCCCTGATCCACTTATTCTACTACTTTGTCAACAGTTATCTTGGGCCTCTGACATGCGTGAGTCACTGAAAATAGCAGAGACACCAAAAGACGTAAACAGCTCTAAACAACTAATACAAGAGCACGAGGAGAAGTGGGAGGATATCCAAACTCACAATGACAGGTAAGTGCAGATTGCATCACAGTGCGAATGAAGATATAACGCATGAAGGAAGGTTTCATTTGAAATCCAAACAACGAAAAGTAATATACCAAACACGAGAAGGAGTGTTTTATTTGATATTCAAACTCCGAGGAGTAATATATCAAACACTAGAGTGTTTCATTTGACATCCAAACACGGGGAAGAGAGTTTTATTTGATATCCAAACACCTAGAGGTAATATATTAAACACAAGGAGTGTTTCATTTATTAATCAAACACGAGACGGAGTGTTTCAATTAAAATCCAAACACGAAAGGGAGTGTTTTATTTGATATCCAGACACCGAGAAGCAATAAATCAAACACGCGAACAGCCGCAAACATCCAATTATTCAAACATCGAGAAGGTGTGTTTTTATTTGTTGATTTTTGACATGTTTATCGTGAATTTATCGTATCGATCAAAAACTCCACTCTCTCAAAAGTTTACAGTTTAAATTTGGCTCAAGTACAGAAATAACAGAAATACCTGTTAGAATCCTTCTTGATGTGCTCTTTCGTGTGTTTAGGTTTTCTACAGGCGTCTTTTAATGCCCTGACATATTCATTCATACAACAGTTTAAAACTACGTCGCTATCTTGGCACTGAGACGCACCAAAATTAAGGAATAATTCGTCACCCATGATATAAGATATGATAACCAAACACCAGAAGGGGTGTTTTGTTTGATATCCAAACACCAAGAAGTAATAAATCAAACACGAGAAGGTGTGTTTCATTTTACCTTCAAAAGACTTGAATATTAAGCACGAGACCAGAAGGAGTGCTTCATAAGAGAATGAGCCTTTCATCTGATTTGCAAACACCAAGAAGTAATAAATCACATATGAGAAGGAGTGTTCCTACGATATTTAAAGACCGAGTAGTAATATATAGATTGTCTCTATGTGGCTCATGCTATCATATTTTTATGGTTTTCCTTCTTTTTGGTCAGAGTTAACTGATTAATACCCTCAATGATTGAAAAGCAAAGCCAAAAAAGATTGTTTGTGTTTTTGTAGTTTAAGTTAAAATTAAATCGACCTGAACGCAACCCATGATTAACTTTTCTATTTGATTTAGGTTTGACCAGTTGATAGAGTATGGTCAGAAGATGATGGCTTCTAATCCACAAGTGAAACAGGTTAAGGACAGATTAACAGCATTGAAACAAGAGAAGGCAGCACTGAAGGACACTTGGTTTGAGAGGAATGACATACTCAATGAAAGCCAGGATTTACAGGTGAGTTTTTCTTGGTCATTTCCTAAGGATGCCCAGTGACAGGATACCCAAAGGTGCCTTGATGGACCCCAACTGGAAACAAGAAAAGGAGACCGGGCAAAAACCATTCGGCGGAGAAAGGTGATGAAAGAGCTGGAGAAGTTGGTTCTAACATAGAATGAAACGCAGGCCAAAGCTTAGGACAGGGTAGTGTGGGGAAATTTGATTGCGGCCCTATGTCCCACCCGGGATGATGAGGATAAGTGTGAGACCTGGCCTTTAAAAGAGGCTTTTTAACGATATATTTTACAGGCAAATCCAGCATGAAGCCTGATCACATAATGGGAGGTTAATTTTCTTGGAAACTTGTTGTTGATAAATGTTGGTTTTACTTACAGGCGTTCATCCGAGATGCAGAACATGTGGATTCTCTGTCAGCTTCTCATGAGGCCTTTCTTTCTAATGATGATCTGGGGGTATGAAATACTGTTCTTAAAAAACTGATATTGTTTAGAGGGTACGAATTAAGCGGTTCTTCGTAGTGGCCTAAAGCATAGCTTATTATATGGCTGGCTCCTTGATCGGGCGAGATGCAGCGAATCTTGCGTCCTAAACGGCTGCCTTATTGGGCAGGATGGGCCTATATTGCACGCTCGGCATTTCCCTCTTTGGTTCTGCAGAAAAAAATTCTCAAAGGAAATATTTTTTCTCTTTCTATTATTGTCATTATCATTATCACCATTATTATCATTACCATTATCATTATCACTATCATTATCATCATTATTGTCATTGTCATTGTCATCGTCATCATCACTATCACTATCATCATCATCATCATCATTACTGTCATCGTCATCATCATCATTGTCATCATCACTATCACTATCGTTATCACTATCATTATCATCATCATCGTTGTCATTGTCATTGTTATCATCGTCATCATCGTCATCACTATCATCATTATCACTGTCATTATCATCGTCATCATCATCATTGTTATCGTTATCGTCATCATCATCATCACTATCATTTTCATTATCATTATTATTATCACTATCATTATTATTGTCATTATCATTATTACTATCATCATCATCATTATCATCATTATTATCATCGTCATCATCGTTATCACTATCACTATCATTATAATCATCACTATCTTGTAATTTTTTTTGCGTTTTTGTTGAACTCGAATTTGTCTTGGTCCAGAAAAAAGAACTTGACGAATATTCAGCCGTCTTGGCATCACACGTGGTCAATAACGCATATAATACTTGAAGCTAGCTTAATCCCTGTGTTTTGGTGGCGTGCAAGTTACTTTAAGTCGTCATCGTTATCATTCCACTTTGATTTTGCCTACAGACCTCTGTGGATGACGTTGAGATGTTACTTAAACAGCATGAGAATTTTGAGAAGACTTTGTCGGCTCAGGAAGAGAAACTCACCTCCTTGTCCGATATGGCCAAAAGTCTGGTAAATGCTGACCACCACAATGGACAGTGGTAAGGCCATATCCCTTAAAACGCAGAGCAAATAGACATCTAGTGTACTTACGATTTACATCGGAAAACCGAAACTCCCGGTTGGAAAATCAAATGGTTCGCGCCATTCCATTTGGAAGGCTTCATAAAATGTGGGCTGTCGTTTGGCCGTGCAACTGTTCTTCTCTTTTTAGTCTGTCCAGTTGATCTGGATATACTTTGTAACGGGTCCTCCTCCAACAATGTCACATTTAATTGTTAAATGGTCATGCACGAGATGTGTAATCGAATTTTTTTGTATAAATGGCCGTAAGCTTCCCTAACCGTAGCCGTTTCTTGGCACTCAACGCTACAAACGGCTGCGCAGGACACGGTTAGACATTTCTGGGCTTTTTGTCAATGATTCGGTTACTCTAAACACGACTTCAGAAAAACACCGTGCCCAGCAGATGTAACTAGTGTTTCGTATTCGCTCTTTTAACACATGTGTCGTGGTTCTTTTGGTGTTCGTAACACAGCTTTTCTTATTACTGCGTTTTAAATGATCTCTTGTTAAACACATGATCACTTTTATATCACCAGGATTTCCAAACGTAAGGATGAAGTTGTTAAAAGGAGACAAAATGTCAAGCAACTGGCTGCAGAAAGAAGGCAAGAACTACAACAGTCTCAGATACTTCAGAACTTTAAGCGAGATACTCAAGAGGTACTTGCTTTTTTTTATCTCATCAGCGACACGTTAAGCACCCCAAAGTTCCTTTTTTCAAATCCTTTATTCAAACTGTAATAAGAGAATATATAAAACTGTTCTATTGAGGCCTTGAACTGCTGTTTAAAAAGTAAAAACTAAAATCCAAGCTTTCGCCGATCAACGGCATCATCAGGGATGAGGAGAACTGGTATTGAGAATTGATTCAAATATGCCACTCTGCGTGTGCGTATGCCCTTCCAGGTGATCTGTGACGTCACTGCGGGGGCCTGGGGAAAGAAATTTTAATGCCGTATCCCATAAACCAACGCGAGCACCAATTCAATTCAATTCAATCTGTTCCCGTCAGCTTTGGTTTATGGGATACGGCATTAAAATTTCTTTCCCCAGGCCCCCGCAGTGACGTCGCAGATCACCTGGTTGTGTGCTTATGCGCATGCGCTAGTGAAAACCAGGCTTTAATGCCATGTGATGTTCCTTCAGAGAGCTGTGTCTTTCAAACGTGTTCCTATTTACGTGCACATGTATGCATAGCTTATGAAAAGACAAAAGGCAATTTCCAAGAGATCTGAATCAATTGGAAAAAAAATTGCAAGCTTAGGCCCCGTCCACACTAATGCGATTTCGTTTTAAAACTCATACATTTCGGTGCGTTTAGGCCTTTCGTCCTCACAAATAGGCTGAGCGTTTTCCTCGAAAACGCATCGACTTGAAAACGCTCTTGAAAGTGGATCAAAACAAAAACGCCTACATATCCGGGGTAGACGGTCGAAAACGCATCAAAATGACAACGATGACCGAAAATATCGTAGGCGCCTGTGTTTGTATCATGCGCATAGAGTTAAACTTACGTCAGAACGTGCAATTCTATCGTTTTCGAACGTTTTAATTTGGACAGTCAAAAACGCGTCAAAACGGTAGTGTGGACGGGAATCGATCGATGCGTTTGCGATGACGACGAAAACGCAGTAGTGTGGACAGGGCCTAAAAGAGTCTTTTAGTAACTTCCATGTGCTTTTCATTCTCAGTTTGAGGCGTGGATTCAAGAGAAACTTCAAATTGCAACTGAGGAGTCATTCAGAGACTTGACAAATGTTCAGCGGAAACTTCAGAGACATCAAGCATTCGAAGCTGAAATTGCAGCCAACAAAAATGGCTTTGATAGCATCAATGCGGTAAACTTCTTATAGTACTGTGATATTTACTTTTTTTAACTATATTAAAGTGTTGGCTTGTTTCAAAGTTCTCGTCCAGGGAGTAGTCGGTTGGGAAGTGGAAGATCTTAGACAGTAATGACCTGAACCAGGTTGAGAATCCGCGGTTGCCAGTGTCTCGCAGGCGTCTCCATAAAGATACCCCAAGAGCACAAAATGGCGGCATAATGTTCCGGCGTCGCGATTTGTTTTCCTATGACCAGAAGTTTATTTCGTCGCGAACATTATGCCGCCATTTTGTGCTCTTGGGGTATTTTTATGGGGAAGTCCGCGTGACACTGTTAGAACCGTGGACTCAACGTGGTTCAGGTCATTGTTATCTAAGGTCTTCCCTGGGAAGTGGGATAGTGCCACCATGTTCCAACAAGACCATAGGATTTCATCCGCATATACAAAGTCAATTTTGTAATAAAACAGGTAATTAACTGTTGGTTTGTAGTGTGGCGAAAAACTCATCAGAGAGGGTCATTATGGCGCCAGTGAAATAGAAGACCTTTTGAGAGGTTTAAATGAAGGCTGGAGTGACTTAGTCAACAAGTCCGCTGACAAGGGTGGCAAGCTACAGCAGGCTCAGCAACAGCAGCAGTTTAACAGGACGATGGAAGATATGAAGGTTGGTTATTTAGTGTGAAATTGTTGGAGAGTTGAGAGTCGTTCTTACTCTCAGAAAAGGTGTCTGTGGACAGAATGTCTGGCTATGTTCTTGCTTACAAGGCCAACACACTAACTTTGTTGCTGGTAAAGTTGCATTTTTGATTTGTAATTCGTTACTGCAATACAATAATACAATAGTTTTTATTAACTCTCCCAAAGGGTTATTCTGAAGTTAATTTACAAATGCTAAAAAAGAAGGGAGAAGGGGATAAGAAGAAAAAGTTCTAATTGATTACAATCTTGGTACAAAACTAAAAGCCTAAACTATGCGCGTACAATTACGTTATCTCTTTGGAAATCTAAACTAAATCAAATATTAACTATTTAACGTATGGGGTCTGCTCCCGCAATTCGCGTTTGACGCTCCTCTTAAAAGTTCACATTGACGGGCTATTTCTAGTGTCTGCGGTCATAGAGTTCCAGGCACTTACACCGCGATAGTAAAATGACCGTTGCGCAGTAACTGTTCTGTATAGAGGGAGATTTAGATTGTCCCTTTTCCTCGTGTTGTAGTTGTGTGCGTCTGATCGCTTACTGAGTTTACTACTCAAGTACAAAGAAGCGAGGCCATTAACAATTTTGTATACTTGGATAGTATCACGGACTAATAGCTGATCTTTGATGGAGGGCCACCCTAATTCCCGAAGAACAGGCGAGATGTGATCAAACTTTTTAGTAGCTGTTAATACGCGGGCGGCGAAGTTTTGCAGTAATTGTAACTTCTGTAGACTTTGCTTAGAGGTGCCTGCCCAGACAGTGGAACAATAAACAAGTTTACTGAAAAAAAGATAATTCAAAATAGTTGACAAGACAGGTTTAGTAAACAGTTGTCTCACCCTACTAATCTGATGTAATATGGACAGGAGAGACGATGTTAAGGTGTTTACATGATCATTAAAATTAAGGCATGAGTCCAGTGTTATGTCTAAGTCCTTAACTGAAGATACCGGAGTGAGTTCTTAGTCGAGGAAAGGTACTCTGATGTCTGATACCTTGCTTAGGAGCTGCCTTGTCCCGAAAAAAAATGAGTTTGGTTTTGCTTGGATTTAACAGTAATTTGTGTGAACAACACCAGCCAGCAATGAGACGCAGGTCTTCCGTCATTTTTACAAGGCAAGAATTCAAGTTTTTAGCCGAAAAGGAGCAATAGATCTTGGTATCGTCAACGTAGGAATCGGTGCAGCTGGACTAACTGCGGAGGGTAGATCATTTATATATAAGTTGAATAACATGGGACCTAAGATGGAGCCTTGAGGCACGCCATGTGTTATCGTAAGCTCATCAGATAGAGAGGTGCCTAATCGAGTAGACTGTTTGCGTTCCGTGAGGTAACTCTTTAACCACTTAAGAGCCTGGCTTGATGTTCCTAGGCTGCTTAGTTTGACAAGAAGTGTACTGTGGCAAATCTTGCGTACCATCTCTATGCTTTAAATTAGGAAGTGATGATCCTCTCTCCTCAGCAAAATCTAGCATTGAAATATGTGTACAGGAAATCAGCAATTTGATGTTTCTTAATGGTCTTAAGCTAAATGAGGAAAACACCGAGCTGCTTCTACTCAGTTCACGTTATCGGCCCAGTCCTTCATTGGAATAAGTTCGTGTTGTGGGTGAAACTATTCAACCGTCCCCTTCTGTTCTTCTTCTGGTGTGATACTCGATCCCAGTGCTGATATGGAAGACCACATTAAAAAGATATGCAAGACATGTCATTTCCATTTAACTAATATCAGTAAGATAAGAACATATTTGGATCGTGAATTTACAGAAGCAATTATTCATGCTTTTGTGACTACCAACTTGGATTACTGTAATGCGATTCTATATGGACTAACTAAAGTTCTCTTAAACCGCCTACAGCTAGTTCAAAATAGAGCAGCGCGCATCGTAACATTCACCAAGAAGTATGAACATATAACACCCAGCTTAATAGACTTACATTGGTTGCCTGTTGAATACCGTATTATTTATAAAATCTTATTGTTAATATATAAGGCTATCAATGGACTTTCACCAAGTTATATATCCAATTTGCTCAGTTTTTATAGCAGCTCCTACCATTACGTTCTTGCTCGAATAAGTTACTTCAAGTCCCGAGATCTAAGCTAAAGTCTTATGGTGATCGAAGATTTCATATTGCAAGACCTAAATTATGGAACAGCATACCCGCATCTTTAAGAAATGCCGATTCCTTGAATTCTTTCAAAAAACACGTAAAAGACATATTTATTTCACCAAGCTTTTTCTTAATTTATAAATAGATTTTTATTTAATTTTTATACTGATATATGTAGTTGTTAGATTTTTTGGAGTTTTAATACATTTTAAAGCGCCTAGAACAGTTAATGATGTAGACGCTATAATAAAGTTTATTATTATTATTATTATACTGTCGACAGACAGTATAATAATAATAAGGGAACCTCTTTAGTGAACATCGTGAGACAAACAATAAACAATGCCTACGATGCACAAAATTATGATAAATGTTCCGGTTCGGTTAGAACTGGAATCTACTTTCGCGCTTTGACGTCATCGAGAAGAACGAGCCGCCCCAGACTACATGACAGCGGTTTTGCGCGGTCAAAGAGACAAGAAAGAACACTTAGGAACTAGGCTCCAGTTCTAATTCTGGGATTAAACAAAGGCCAGTCAAATGCACCTTTCTTGTGTCCTTTTCACTAGGTGTGGATGAACGAAGTGGAGACGCTGATGTCTGTTGAAGACCTTGGCCATGATCTGTCTAGTGTCAAGTTCCTTCTCAAAAAACACCAAGGAGTGGGAACTGATGTCGAACTGCATGATACTCAGATCCAGTCTCTTTGTGATGCCGCACAGGGATTGATTGATGGCGGGCATTTCGATGCTGGTAGGATTGAACAGGGGACAGAGACTATCTTGCAGAGGTAATGATTCGCATTAGAATTGTCTTTCTTGTTTTCCAGATAAGAACTGTATAGAAATAGCCAGGTGATCTGTGACGTCATTGCGGGGGCCTGGGGAAAGAAATTTTAATGCCGTATCCCATAAACCAACGCGCGCTTCAATTCAATTCAATCTGTTCCCGTCAGCTTTGGTTTATGAGATACGGTATTAAAATTTCTTTCCCCAGGCCCCCGCAGTGACGTCACAGATCACCTGGAGGAGGCCTGGGACCCGTTTTTCGAAAGTCCCGTTAAGTTTTTGGGCTTGAAGCTGAATGTAAAGATCAAAACCGAAAGAACAGAAGTGCGGTTCCTACATTAGCTTAACAAACCTGTGCATTTTGTTTTGTTAACTGATAGTTTCATCTTATTGTCAGCAAACCTGGGACCACTGTAATTGGCTCACCGCTGTTGTGGCACCCCTGAGCATTTATTATTCATTGTTCAGTAATAGGCGAAGCTAGTAAAAGAAAATAAACCTATTGAAACCTCGATTTTGAATGTAAACTCAGCAAGAGAAAACCGTTTTTTTAGGCCCGTTAATTAGTGGAACTTTCCAGAAACGGGCCCCATGGTGCTTTTTTATACACTAAACAATTCCTAATCAGTCTGATAAGACGCACAAAAAGTGGACAATAGTATTTTGTACAATGTTCATTTAGTTTTGGCTTATCTTTAGGGTCCGTTTTCACGATTTTAAATCGCCTGTGTTAGCTATCTATCTGCGATCTCTACACGTGACTTACTAAAATCCTTCCTTACCCACCCCCCTGATCTAAGGGTGATTTTTTTATGAACATGGCGTATGCTCCAATAAAATCGCCGCCAGTTTACACAGGCCATTTGAAATTGCGCGTACAATCGCCGCAAAAATCGCCTGTGTAAATGGCCCTTTGTCGTGATTTAATCAATCCCTCAATTGCTTATTCTTTACTCTTCTTTTAGGTTTGACGAGTTAAAAGAGCTTTTTTCCGTCCGCCAGTCTCAGCTTGAAGACTCATTAGGCCTTCACCAGTTCTTTTATGACCTTGAAATGGAGATGGCGTGGATACGAGAACATATGACCGTGGCGACGTCAGAGGACTTGGGAACTAGTCTGATTGGAGTTCAAAGACTTCAAAAAAGACATTTGGTAAAACATTGTAACAGCGTGTATAAAACATAGCCAGGTGCACGCGGGCATCGATAAACACGAGAGAAACGTCTGCGATTTGCAGTTTGATGGTCACAATTTCAATGACACAATTACAATGGAGTTTCACTTAATTAACAGATTTGGAAAAGACTACGCGACGACAGAGACGATTCGTTTAACTTATTGCTAAGCTTTGTTGACATCTATGCTGTCGAGGTAGTGTTTACTTTATCTCCCTATGAACGCAATGTACAACAAGGCTCTCTCCTCCGCAGAGGCTCCCGCTGGATATCCCTATAAAATAGCAATAATAGAAAAATAGAGAGCGCGCAGGGGACGATGGGAAGAGGGAAAAGGCGGGAGCCTCTCTTCTCTCTTCCCCCTTCCCATCGTGCCCCGCGCCCTCTCTTTTTCTTTCTCCCCAGCCTCCCCACAACACAAAGAGGCCTCTGCGGAGGAGAGAGGAGTAGGAGGGATAAAGTGGCAAGGTCCGCATTGGCAGACTCTCCTTCTTCTGCCCAGTCTCTATTTTCCATCTTTTTTTTTTTTTTTTTTTAGTCAGATAAAAAAACTATAGCTATGAATCGTCACGCAATTAACGCTTCCTGTTTTCGGATTGTTGTGTTTCAGGCCTTTGAAAATGAGCTATCCAATCATCAGTTTAGAATCGACACGGTGCTGGCTTCCGGTCAGGATTTGATTGACAGCAATCATTATGCCTCTGACGAAATCGAAGAGCGCTGTGAGGAACTTAGTACCAGCTGGGAGTCGCTCATGGGGGCTGCCGCTGAACGCAAACAAAAACTAAATGATGCTCTGGAGTCACAGAAGGTGAGCGACAGCTTTGGGAATAACCTTTCTCTGGCTTAATTTGTTCTCTCTTCTCGTAGAACTGTAATTTGTGAGTAAAAAATGTCAGAATTCTACACGGGCTACAATCGGCGTCAAAATTAGTTGAGACACTTTGCCCTAAAGGGCTTCTCGAAGGTTTTGCCAACTTAAAAAGGGAAAGAAAAGGCCTCACTCCCCCGCCCCCCTCGAGCTTCCTGTCGAAAACAACAAATCAGTAACTCTTTGGAATGGAGGGGAGGGGCGAGAGGTGTTCATGGTTTTGTTCTCAGAACTTTCCCCATTAATTGAGGACAATTTCTCAACAATGTTGTTGCCAATTGTAGCTATGCTTCAAGTTCTTCAGCTCAAATTAAGCACATGATTTGTACCACAGTAAAAAGGTTAATCTGCTTGGTTAAACAAGTGTTGTTCATATTTCAGTAGTTTTTTTTTTTTTTTTTCAAAATAAGAACTTGCGATTCTTCGCGAGCTAATTGACGTAACTGTTTAATTCTTAACGGTAGTAAGACAACAGTAACGCTGACGCCATTTTGCTGAAGTTGCACCCAAATATTAGTACTGCATGAGGTGTCGATTTGGAAAAAATGCACGGTAAAACTGAAATTTCTCGATGCAAAAATCGTCCCAAATAAATGTATTGAAACGAAAAATGCTAAACCACAATCTTACTACGAAACGTCCACCAAGGATCTTACTTGGAAACAGGTGGTAAGTGTGAATCACCGAGTTGTCAGCGTGGCAGAGAGATCAGGGGCTCGTTTCTCGAAAGTCCCAGAAAGTTTTCTGTCCCGCAGGCAAATTTAAAAATCAAAACTTGTTGAATAGTAGCACTGAAGTTTCTTGTTCACAAACCAGTCAATTTTGCTTAGTTAACTGATAGTATCGTTGTCAAAATTATTGAAACTTTGATGTTGAATGTAAATACAGCAAACAAAAAATAGCTTTCCGCGCCCGAAAAGGTACCGGGACTTTCGAGAAATAGACCCCAGGGCCGGGTTGTTCGAAGCTGGGTTAAGGTAACCCACGGTTAGTGCGAAATTTGAACTCGGATATGACAGCTTGAAAAGCAAATTCAGTTTAATTCTCTTTGCCTACAATTTGATGATTGCATACGCTAAAAAGAATGAAAAATTATCCGATAGTGTGTTTTTGATAAAAAAGAAAAAGAAACCCGGGTTAAACTTTAACCCCGTGTTATCGCTAACCGGCGTTCGAACAACTGGGCCCAGAGCTCTAGATTGCAATCCGTAGGCCCCGGCTTCAAACCCAACCCCCCTCCCCCTCCCCCACCCCCATCAACCACTAGTTGAAGTTATTCACGGTATTCCCGAGGTCAAATCCTCGACCACGCTTGTTAATAGTCAACCAGGTGATCTGTGACGTCATTGCGGGGGCCTGGGGAAAGAAATTTTAATGCCGTATCCCATAAACCAACGCGCGCACCAATTCAATTCAATTCAATCTGTTCCCGTCAGCTTTGGTTTATGGGATACGGCATTAAAATTTCTTTCCCCAGGCCCACGCAGTGACGTCACAGATCACCTGGAACTGGTTTGCCTCCGGCCAGTTAGGATTCTTAGCCCTATTAGTCTTCAGCTTAGATTTTTATTTTCAGCCGTTTGTTCGGCCCCACTAGCCTTTGCGCTAAAAATACTGCCAAGGGTAAATTAAAGAATTATTATATTATTATTGTAAACTTCAAAGGTGGGGAAACTGAAAAGCGGGCTGTGGAGCGACGAAATGTATCACAGAACTCACGTTCAATTGTTGATCTTATATTTGTTATTTCCAGTACTTTACAGAAGCAAACGAAGCAGACTCTTGGATGAATGACAAGGCGGGGCTGGCGGCCAATCAGGATTACGGAAAAGATGAATTAGCTGCCGGGAAGCTGCTGACCAAGCATACTGCTTTGCAGACAGCTGTAAACTCATACAACCCTATCATTCAAGCACTTGCAGAGCAGGCAACGAAGCTGATACATAGTGGCCATTTTGCTGCGGCGAAGATTTCGACCAGACAGGTAGAGAGTCTAGCAAGAGATAAGAATTGAGAAACTTTAAAGGGATTGGGTACAATCCTCAGTGATTTTGTTACAAATAGTTACGGTGAGTACCGAGACTCATCTTGTGAAAAATCATGAGTCCCTGTCCATAACCAATGAGCCCCAGTTTAAGAAAACAAAAAGTCCTAAATTGAAAATACTTGGGCCATTACAGTGTATGTAACCAGACAGTTAATCTGGGGACAGACGCCAAAACTCTTTATTACAGTTTACTGAAATTAAAATATAGCCCTACTATATACGTAAAGCTCAAAAAAGACTAAAATTAAGATGCATCTTGAAACAGGATATTCTACAGAAAAATCTTCTAATTGATCGATCGTTCTTTGTGTCCATGCCATGAATTATTTTGCGTCAGGGACGCAGGATACCGAGGTAACAAAATCGCTGAATCTTTCGGGGCAACGATTTCTGGGTTCGTTTGGGTGGCCAAGTGTTGCATGTGATTGGATAGGGGTTGCCTGAATACGGTCGACCAATCAAAACTAGGGACCTTAAGCAGCCAGGACGAGTTTGTGGACGACGACGAGAGAAGACGAGTGAGGTCTGGGTCGAGAACGTCGTCCAAATCGGGAAAAACAAATGTTTAAGCAAGCTCCCGTCTCGGCTCGTCGCCGAAGTAGGTAGACTGCAGTGAATGGCTTCGTTTAAAGAAATACGAGAGTTACTTCTTCAGTTTAGCGTTGAGAACAACACAATGAACGAGGAAGAACTTTTCCTACTCTCCGAAGGATTTAAATCAATAAACCGTTTATCAAATGAAAAGGTTTGAATCAAATCAAACAGTACAGTCGAGCTGGTTTTGTTGTCCTATACATTTTACAGGAGTTAATTGCCGGAGGCAAGATTTCCCTACAGCTAGTCCCATTCATTTGTCTACTACGGATATACCACTCTATTCACGTTGATCAAGTTTACCGGAAACAGTATATACGAAGTATAGTGAAAATCTTGCTTTCGAGAGGCAGACATGTACATCTCAAAACACATAAACAAAAAAAAAGAAACAGTGTGGATGAAAATGCTTCGAGAGATTTTCCTTGGGATTTTTAACCGGTCTTCTTTCATGAAAGGGTCCCGAGTATCAACGCCTTTTCCTTTTCCAGTTAAATAGTTCTTCTGGAAACGGATTACAGTTCAGAAGCATTTAAGGAGAACGTAAACATTTTACTTTTACTCACAGGTTCTTTCCCGCCGAAGCTATTGAAAACCACGACTCACGGTCTAACAAAAATCTCTCGAAGTCTTTCCTCCAACGGCCCAACCTTCGGCAAAAAGTACAAAAAAGGTTTCCTTTTTTCAAACATTGGTATTAAACAAAGTAAAATGGGCACAGAAACGTCAAAGATTGCTTTGAATGCTCACGTTCACCTGAGGACGGCAAATCAACAGATGTCACGTCCTGAACGCCATGTGGACGACATCACTGACATGCGCAGAAGTGGCCGGCTTCGTGAGAACACTTCCGGTCGGCGTCCACTCGGCTCGTCGTCTAGGTTGCTTAAGGTCCCTACTAACGCTTTTACCCCTAATGATCCCAGAAATAACTGCGCCCAAAGCTTGTAGGGAGAAAAAATAATCACAAAACCCTCCGGATGCCCCACAAATTTGACACGCAGAACAACCCCACCCGTATCATCCCCGAGGGGTTCAAACTGCATTGGGGCTCCCGCTCCTCATGATATTTGTCGATTTATTTGTCTGTCTATCTTATTTTGTTTTGTAGCGTGATATTGAAGAACAGTTTTCAGGGCTACAGACGCTGACCAACTCGCGACTTCACAGACTAGAAGAGTCCAAAAAGCTGCATGAGTACTTGCGTGAAGTGAATGAAACCGCTGAGTGGATCAATGAGCAGCTTCACGTGGCTGCTGCTGAGGATTATGGGAAAGATTTTGAACATTTAGAGGTGAGTAAAAGGATAAAAAATTACTTGACCATATCATGCCTTGCATAGCTCTAAATTTTAAATGACTGCGGAAAGAAAAGTTGTTAGGAAAACACTTCAACTGCATCGCAACTTCAGCATCATTGATGTATTGTTGGTCACGTGATCATCCTATTACGCTGTTGACTGTCTCTAGTTCCAGGACCTCATCTCTAGGAGTTTTTATTTTGTATTTTCATGATCCTATCCATTTTGGTGCGTGAAATGGTGAGTCTTTAACAATTATTCCTCGAGCCCGAATGGGCTCTGAGTCAACAGCCCATGAGGCCGAAGGCCGAATGGGCTATTGACTCAGAGGCCATGAGGGCGAGAGGAATAATTGTTTTAGTAAAATCCAACTAGTTGGTCAAAAATATCGAGAATAAAATAAACTTTAGCTAGTTAAAACTAGACTATAATCCTTTTTTGCCGCCAAAAAGCCCGCGCTTTTCGCTACTAGTAGGCTATAACACATAGCCTAGTAGTAGCTCAACCAATCAGAATGCAGCATTGATGATAGGCCACTAGTTGGATTTTACTAAAGTGTTATATTTCGTTCGTAGACGATTCAGGACAAATTTGAGGATTTCAAACGCAGTGTAACAGCCAAAGCAGAACGCTTCAGTGAAGTAGACAACTTTGCTAAGCGTTTGGTTGCTGAGGGACATACAGACACAGTAGTCATCAAGGAACAGCAAGATATTCTCAGGTTTGTAGAGTATTGTATTACAAAATTACATTGTAAGTGTCGACTGTGCTAAATTCGTATGTATTTGTATCTTAGTACCTGAAAGTAAAATTTTTCAGTGACAAATCTTCTATCCTCCGGAGACAACAAGCGAATTTCGCGTCGTTAACCGGATATTCTTCAACAAGACCAGTTAAATGGCCAATTGAATTGCATGCTGGCACGTAGTGCTTTTCCAACCTCTTTAGGTTTGTCGATTTAATTGCAGATCAATGTGGGCTCAGTTGCAAGATCAGATCAAGATTCGTACCAAGCGACTGGCCAGCGCAGCAGAAATCCATGGTTTCAACAGAGACCTGAATGAGTTAATCGCTCGTCTCCAAGAGAAGGATGCGTCGCTTTCCATGGAGGACCTGGGTCGAGATATGGCTAGTGTCCAGGGCCTTCAGAGGAAACATGAAGGGCACGAGAGAGACTTGGTAGTTGTACAGAAACAAGTCGAAACACTGAGCGCTCAGTCAGCCAAGTTACAGGTCGCCTACCAAGGTGAAGCTATTAACATGCTTTATTTTCTATACTTATCATTATTTTATTCATATAATTTGATTCATCAAGACTGGCATGAAACAATTGCCACGAGCCTCCAGGCAACCAGCACAGTGATCACGAATTCCTTGTGTGTCCTGTCGCTATATAGGAGTTGCAATCTCGATTTTTGTGTCGGAATTATTTTTAACAGAAATGGCTAGCGATATCACTATAACTTAATTTTAAAAAAACACACACACTTTTTGCGTCATTTGAATTGCGCTAAGTATCGCATATTGTGGCGCGCTAACAGTTTGAATTTATTTTCATATGACTGTCTCTCCCCTCCACAGAGGCTTCCGCTGGGTATCCCTGTAAAAATAGCAATAATCGAAAAAATAGAAAGCGCGCGGGAACGATGGGAAGAGGGAAACGGCGGGAGCCTCTCTTCTCTGTGTCCCCTTCCCATGGTTCCCCGCGCTCTCTTTTTTTGTTTCTCCCCAGCCTCCCCACAACACAAAGAGGCCTCTGCGGAGGAGAGAGTATGACTGTAAACTGGCCAATTATGACGTGAGTCACAAAGAACTTGTGACTTTAGGACAACCTTTTAGTGCTTTATCCCACAAGTATTAATTGACCCAATTAAAGGGTTTGTAATTAGCAAAATGTCTTTGGCAGTTCATCGTTTCTCGTATGATGTTTTATTGCCCAGCATCTGCTGGTTGCATTATACTTACAATTTGTAACCTCTAGTTTTTACGTTTGAGCGTATTTCTTTAATTAGGTCACACTGCTGAATCAATCAAAAAGCACGAAGAGTTTGTCTTGGGTTTGTGGAATGAACTTGATCGTAAAACGACCAGGAAGAAATGCAAGCTGCAGGACTCCAACGACTTCCACAAACTTAATGGCGAGGTTAACTACATCAATTTTTGATAACGTGTAGTCTGTGAGGTTACTAATGGCCAACAAGTTTGGTGGTGGGAATATTTCTTGGCCTTTGAGTGGAAGAGAGGTTGGCATTGACTTTGTTTCCTGCTTTTCATCTGTAAAAGCCCTGTTTTCATGCTAAATTGCTAAATTTACCCTAAGGTTTAAATCATAAAAAAGTCAATAGCAGCCTCGCTTCCATTCAAAGGCTAGGTTACAAAATACATAACTATAAAACGGGCTGAATTTCCGGCACCCCTTTAAACAAAGGCACCAAACTCGATGCTTAGTTTGACAAGATACAGTGATTTGTATGAAATTGTCCAATCAACCCTTCTCCTTGTTGCATTTAGGATAGTCACTGAAATAGAATACAGGAAAGGTCTATTCCAATAGTCCAGTTTCGAGTTCGCTATGACCGCTGAAATGAAGAAGTGAAGACGCATTTTTTACAGCCTTAGCCTCCATCTGAAGTAATATATTCACAAATTCCAACGAACAAAAGACCTGTTTATTACTCTGTCTATTGTGTATATTCAAATTTCAAACACTTACTTTCCAGAGTTTCTGAATATTTTACTTTACGTCGAGGCTAACCCTGTATGCATGTGTCGTTAATGTTTGTATTCAGCGGTAATTTTTAATTCGAAACTGGACTATTGAAGGACAATTTTAATTGAATTGAGTACTGTGGAACCCGTAGCCTGAGAAAACGGTCAGCACTCGTTAACATCCGTCGAAAGGCCCTTGGACACCTTATGAAGTTTACACAAGGTAGATTAAAGTACACATAGCATCAACCCCAACCCAAAAAAGGAACCTGACCAGTTTCGAAACAGTGCTTAACCCTAATCAGTAAAGGTAGTGCTTGACCCTAATCTGTAAAACGCAGTGCTTAACCGGCTAATCCAAAACGATAAGGAATACTACGTTGTGTAAACTTCATAAGGTGTCCAAGGGCCTTTCAACAGATGTTAAAAAGTGCTGGCCTGAGAAAACAGCCGACATCTCGCAACGCCATTACTGGTTTCCCTGCGAAATGACATCTGAGAAACGAGCACAGAAATTCCATACTGATGATGTCACTACCCAGATCTGGGTGTAGTACTTCTGATTGGTCGTGCCATGAGTTAAATTTGCTTCAACCAATCAGAAGCACTACCCAGAGATGGGTACTGACGCGTGCTCAGTATGGAATTTCCGCCCTCGTTTCTCAGGCTATCAGACCGGTCTCTACCTTACACTTTGACAGTTACAGGCTATAAAGGTCTCTTAGAAAAGAGAAATCCATTAATATTGTACCCATTTTGGGTCTACAAGACGGACAGTTCTTGACACGGACAACCTGTCAATGAGTTCAGAACATCTCAGAAACTGGCTCAAGAAATAGATTCGGTGAAAATTTGATCAATGTCCGATTTCCAAGCAGTGGGTGTACTGGACAGGAGGGGTGGGGAGGGTATTAGACCGGGGGTACACCCTATTTTGGCCTATATGGGGATGCTCCACCCGAAGGGAGTACCTTTTTCGGGTCTCACGTACATGAAAGGGTAGGGGTTTCAATAGATGAAGTACCAGGTGATCTGTGACATCATTGCGGGGGCCTGGGGAAAGAAATTTTAATGCCGTATCCCATAAACCAACGCGCGCACCAATTCAATTCAATTCAATCTGTTCCCTTCAGCTTTGGTTTATGGGATACGGCATTAAAATTTCTTTCCCCAGGCCCCCGCAGTGACGTCACAGATCACCTGGATGAGAAAGGGTGGGGAAAATCTATCATTGTGGTTTGTGAGAGGACGTAGAAGGGGTAAACATGTGCATTTTATGGCTGTGTAAAAGACAAGAAAAGTTCCTGGTTTAGTGTGATTTGTAAGACGGTGCATTTACAGCAGTTAAAAGGAACGCAGCGTACTAAACTAGCATGTGAAAGGGGTACCATTTGTCAAATAAAAGGTATACGAGAGAGGTACCTTTTCTGTCAAAAAAGGTATATAAAAGGGTAAGTGGTTGGACCTCGGAGGGGGCCCCTGTTTATTTTTTTAAGTACCCCCAGGGGTATTACACCTTTTACCTTTTATCTGAATACCCCATTTTGTTATTTCTATTCTTGTGTGATCAGATCCGAGACTTAGTGTCGTGGTGTATTGATATGAGTCGCACTATCTCATCTGGGGAGCCGGTGCATGACGTCACCGATGCTGAAACGCTCTTACGGCGGATTGATGAATACCGCTCTGAAATGGACGCGAGAGAGGAGGGCTTTAACAATGTCATGGAGACGGGTGAAAGGATGATCGATAATGGACACTTTGCAGCTGATGAGGTAGCCACGACCAACCATTAGTTTAAAGCTGTTGAAGTTTACTTCGCTGTGCTCATATTCTTTAATACACTACCGCCGGAAACAGGTTAAAGGTGTTAAAATGGTGTCGTTATCATTTCAGATCACAGAGAAGTTGGAGCTGCTTCTTACAGAGCGTGAAGGTTTGTACGCAACATGGGAAGACCACAAGACAGAACTGGACCAAGCTTCTGACCTGCACGTTTTTCTCAGAGACGCCAAACAGATTGATACCTTCACCAGCACACAAGAGGTAATATATAACAATTATTCACCGAAGTGGAGGTGGCTAGTGTTAAATATTTACCGAGCCGCGAAGTTCGGAGGAGCTGGAGGTAAATCAGTGAATGGCACCGGATATCCGGAGTTTGCGTCGTCAATCAGAGCGCGCGAAAAACGCTATCCACTGTTTTAGTATATACTAAATGGATTTAGCCAAGGCCAAAAGCAAAGCTCTCGTTGGAACTTTTAAGAAATGTCTATCTGAATGTTTTCTGAGCTTGCGATCACTTTAATACCCTAACTGGTCAGCGGAGAACTTTAAAAAGTATGTCACCTCAATGAGTTGTACACTGGAGCCCGACACAACACCGTTTACGGTAAATATCTAAGACTAAGTCCAGACCAATTGACCAATTTAATGTGGCTAAATAGTAATTTACAGTTTCTTGGTTTTGAGGTAGGGTGCAATAACTAATTAACGTAATGCTATAGATGGAAAAGACGATAAACGATACCCGCACCATACCCTGCTAGCAGAGGCTTTTCCCTTGTGTTTCTCAGCGTTGTACTGCCATTCTCTTCGCTGTTTTGGCTGCTCGCGTTTTGTTTTGGTTGTTTCTGTGCCGAGGAAAAGACCTCTGCAGACAGCCGTTTGGGATTCCTGTTGAGCATGCGCGAGATGAAAATGCAGTTACCATGGAATTTCTGGGTCACGTGTCGGTAAAACGATGCCGCCGCCGGAGTTTGCTCATATATTCATGAGTCAATTTTCCCACGGGAAAGACTCGCACTCGCCATGTTGATATAGCGGGCTCACTTTTGCATAGCAAACTAGTACAAAAAAGATGCGCGAGTCGATAAAACCGGTTCCACAACCGGTTTAGTCATGTGACTACCTCCTAGATCTTGGAGGTATCTAATACGCATGCTCAACAGGAATCTCACACGGCTGTCTGCAGAGGTCTTTTCCTCGGCACAGAAACAACCAAAACAAAACGCGAGCAGCCAAAACTGCGAAGAGAATGGCAGTACAACGCTGAGAAACACAAGGGAAAAGCCTCTGCTAGCAGGGTACCCGCACCACAGCACACAAGCGAACCAACAATGGTTTCCGCAACACTAAAAAATTGCAATAACACGGTTGCTCAATTCCCCAATTTCAGGTTGTGCTTGCCGGAGCAGAGCTCGGTGACAGTGTTGACGAGGTTGATTCCTTACTCAGGAAGCACGAAAATATCGAGAGACTAACAACCTCGCAAGATGAAAAAGTCACCAATCTCTGCGAATTTGGTGACACATTGGTTGAGAATGGTCATAACGAATCTGACATGATAAAGGCGCGAGTGAAAGCGGTGTTTGACCGAAGAAACAAATTGAAAGAAGAGTTAGGAAAGAGGAGAAACAAACTGGAAGAGTCAAAGAAGATTGCGCAGTTTTACCAAGACGTTGTCGAGGTGAGGGCAGTAAAAGGTCAAAAGGCAAAGAGTCCTTATTTTACGTCGGCAGCTCGAAATAGTCATCTGACTAACAAACCTGCGGCCGACCGTGCGCTCATTCCCCCCCCCCCCCCCCTCCCCTCCTCCTCTCTCTCTCCATCAGTGCTCCGTTTTATGGGTATTTAACGCTACTTAAGGTGGCTGAACACAGTTTTGGCAGTTTCTGAGTATGTCATTTGCAAACTTATGTTAAGAGAAGGGTTGCAGCTCACAAGCTGAAACTTGGCAAGTAGAAAATATATTAATGAAAGATTTTGATTCACAGGTAAAATTTGACATTTTCGTAGTTTCCATGGCAACATGAACGATTGAATACAACCCTAAAATGTCACTTTTGCTCAGTTTACAGAAAATTCACTCATTAGATTTTCCTATAAAATTGCACACAGCTTACTATAATTAATCATTACCATTTGAAACTTATTTGACCAAATTTTAACAGAGGGGTTTTTAGATAATAAATAATATAATTGTACTGTAATTATTAAATGTGTCATAAAAATCGTCTGTTCAAATTCCATTTTAAAGTTCTCACTATTTAAAACACCATAAAAGTAAAAGTTCTGCCAAATATTACAAAATTTTAATGAGTAGATTTTGAGAAATCGTCTTCTGTGTACCATTGCTTTTTCGGCGCCATGTTTGTTTGTCTAAGTTAAAACACTTGCCGTCACGCGAGTTACCGCTGACCGCCCGCAATACTGTGTTCAGCCACCTTAAAGCTACACGGAAAGGAAAGAGTTCTCCGAAGCCTCTGTTTCAAAGCGAGGCTAAGTGTAAACCCATTGATATGAAAATGATTTTTATCTCATGCAAATAAAACTCTTTTTCATATGAAAAAGTGAGAGTTTTGTTTAACTCGAACATGGTTTATTCTAGAGACGTGCAGGATGTGCAACCACGGCCAAAAGGGACTGGGAAATTTGCAAAAGCTAAGCAAAGTACTTCAGAGCTTATGCTGTCATTCGCTGTTTAAAATGTAATATATTACCATTGCACTGTCACTGTACTAATTAGGAACTGGTACCCATAGCAATCGCGCAGGCGGGAACTACCCCTATTGCGGCCACTAACTGGTACCGTCACAGTGGAACCTGATCCGGACAGACCAGCTTTGGGAGATGGGAGGGTGAGGCAAAAGGAATCCGCAAAATTTGCTAAAAAAACATCCAATGGATCCGCAATGATCCACGACGAAAGCAAAACTAAAAGCCCTGTAACTTTAGAGGGTTCCCCTCGCAGAACACTTGCTTGGCAGAGTGAAGCCGCTGGCCGTATTGGCTCAATTTTAACCATTTAGTCACATTTGAGTTCTTGATTTTCCTTCGTGAAACGCTTGCTTTAACGGCAATGTTGTTAGTCATGTTCAGAACTGATGCTCTTACCAAAATTTCGATTCAAGTTGCAAGAAAAAATTAAATTGCCAATTCGACTCTTCAGAAACGAGAGGGAGACTGGGGCAAGTGAACTATCGCAAAGACCTCCGAGGCTATTACTACGGACCGGCCAAAAAAATGGCCGATAGCAGACCGGCGCGTCCGCACTATCCCAGAAACAATTGCGGGACACAGTTCCACAGTGGCGAATTGTAACTTAAGTTAACTTTGGTTTACTGTTGTGGTAAAGCTTGCGTCACGTGTCTCCCTAGGCAGAATCCTGGATAACTGAAAAGCTCCAAACTGCTAGTGATGAAAGTTACAAAGACCCAGCGAACTTAGAGAGCAAACTTCAGAAACACCAGGCTTTTGAAGCCGAGCTCACCGCTCACGAGGAGGCTATAGACGCGGTGCGAGAGACTGGTGAAGAGCTTATTACATCCGGGCACTTTGCAGCAGAGGAAGTAGAGCGTCGAATCGAGGCACTGTATCTTCATTGGGAAGAACTGCTTGAAGCATCAGCCAATAAGGGCAAGAGATTAGAAGAGGCGAGGGACCATCAAAAATTCAATCAAGAGGTTGATATTGCAGATTCTTGTATCAGTGAAAAGGTAAGAGGTATAATTAAATCTTCGGCCTATTGGCAAGTTTTGTGTTATTGGAAAACTAATAAACAGCTCTCGAGAAACGGGCAGAAGAAACAGAAATAGCGTTTTTCAATCTGATCTGGAAACACGGCCTAGTTTTTACCGCTATTTTCTTTGGCGAGAAAAAGATTCACTGAACCCCTCTTAGTTAAAAGAATGCACAGATCTAGACGAAAGACTTTTAATCCTTTCAATAAACTCGCATTTCGCATTTTATCGAGGCTAAAACACTTAGGTGCCCCTTATTTTGTGAACTTCATAAAACACTTTTGCGAGTTTTTGGAACTATACAAAACAAAACGATTCAGTGACTCTGATGTTGAGTGCCCCACAGGCTGTGGAAACGCCAGTCACTATTACCAATAGTCCTATTCGGGACTACTCTCACCTGTTTCTATCATATTCTACCTAGTTATTACATGACGGCTGGATTCAAACAAGAAAACTGGGGAAAAAGCACGCCGTTGTCGTGCAGAGGATGGCAAAGAATTGCACAATAAATTGCGCTTATGTGCAGAACTCTTTTTTCTTCCCTTTTTTTTACTCTTTAACCGTTGTCGATGGATAAGCAAATTTATTTTTAAGCTATACTACAAAATGGCAGCTTTGTTTTGTAGTTTGCTGTCGCTTTTATAAATGTTCTCTAGTCCGTATTTTCAGGAAGCAGTGGTATCTTCAGAGGATGCAGGACGAGACTTTGAACACTGTGTGCGCTTACAAAAGAAAATGAAGGTATTCGATAAAGATTTGGCAGTAGAGGCTGCACGGGTAGAGGCGATAAATAAACTGGCTCAAAAACTCGTATGCCAAGGCCATGCTGGATCAAAGGATATCACCCATCGCCAGCAGGCGTTGACCGAGCGCTGGAATCGTCTCCAGGACCGAGCTAGTGAACGACGTCAGCAGTTAGCAGAGGCTAATGAGATGCATGCCTTTGACAGAGGTTGTAAAGACGTTTCAGATTTGATCAACGAAAAGGTATTTGTATCGTAACCTCTTTGTAGTTAGTACCTATAGCTGATTTAATGAAGGTTGCTATGGGCATTGGGCAATTGCGCACTGGGAAACTATTGTTTGGTGGTCACGCAAGCAAATCATTGCAGTGAGTTCTGTAAGCCCAATGCCCAATGCCTAATTGCCAATTACCGATGCCCAAAGCAACCTTCATTGAATCAGCTGTATACCCTGCCGGCGACGTTTCCACTTGCTTGCCCCCGTGTCTTTAGTTTTACGCGAAAAAGAAAATCTCCTTTGTCTCCTAGAAGTGGTCAAATTCAAATTTCTCTTCGTAATATCGCTAGAAATAAAAGTTACAACTGTACCATGAAACAGTTTTCATTAGAAAGGTGCCATCATGGGTTTTCCACAGGTTTAAAAGTTACATTGACAAATAATCTCTGCATAATCTGGCCAAGGTTTCGTGGCGAAGCCGTCACTAAGTTTTGCGAAGGTTCAAGTAGAAGGCTACTTACAGATCCGTAGGCACAAGAAGAGTGTACCAGATTCAATAAAGGTCACTTTGGGCATTTGGCTCTGCGCACTGAAAAGCTATTGTTTGGTGGTCACGCAAGCAAATCATTGCATATGGCCAAATGCCCAATGGCCAATTGCCAAGCAACCTTTGTTGAATCAGGTGTATATAGGCAGTTTCAGTGTTTAATCTTGCTAATGGATAGTTTTGTAGTCAAGGAAATTATCTTCCATTGTAGCAGCCAGCCAGAAAGAAATTTATTTTCTTGATCAAAATTTGAATTCTCATTTGTTTCTCCTATTCATTTCCTACAGAAGTAGTGGGGAGAAGTTGATAGAATTACAAGAATACAAATTTGTTATCGTCAAGGCATATTAAAAGCGCAAAGGACTCACTTCCGGTTGACGTTTAAGCACCGTACTTTCTTTTCTAGGCTGTTGCATTTTCCAGCGAGGATTTTGGCCGTGATCTTCCTGGTGTCGAGGCGCTTTTGAGAAAACACGATGACCTGGAGCGAGACTTAAGTGTCATTGAAGGGAAAATGGAAGCGCTTGAAAGTGAGGCTCGTCGTCTAGCTCGGTCTCAAGCTGTCATGTTACCGGCCATTCAATCTAAGCAAGCAGAAATCATTGAAAACTGGGAGCGGCTGAATGACTTGTTTGATGAAAGGTAATGAGGCTATACAGTATTATGCGTAATTCGCTGAAACACCCACCTACGAGGCGTTTGTTTTTTCTTAATTTTTCTCTGACTTTTGTTGCAACACAAGTTGCAAGAACACCCTGAACTTAACTTGTCTTTCAACGCTTTCGTTTCACAGTGGCAAGTGTGGAATGAAGTAGAATCATATTCGTATTTTTCAATAATTACTGCAGCTTGTGACTTGCGATACCACTCCGTTTTAGAGAGTGTTATTCCTCTCGCGCATCAAAATTGTCAGAAAATGCGCGATAAACCCATTGAAAAATATCAATAACGAGACGCTATGGGAGCGTACACTTCGGCGTAATGGTAGTGGAATTAATTGTTAATGCGGAGGAATAGTAAGAAATGATATTTTCCGGATACCCTTTCATACTAGTTGTGTAGGAGCTGTTCGTAAGGTCTCTCCTAATTGGTCACTAGAAACAATGACATGTCATTCTTCCCATTGTTTTAGTATTGTTTGGGGTTAGGGAAATGCACCATTGGTGACTTCTATTCCAAGCAACTGCTACATTACCCTTTAATACAAATGCCCTTTCTTTTCTCCTTTTTTGTAACAAACGTCTTAACTTCTTCACCAGAAGTCTGCTAGATGCATGACCTCGTGGATGTGACCCAATTCGAGTACAATTCCTGTCATAAATAAATTGCGCAGGACGAGATCTCAGTTCACTTCCTTTATTTCCTCTACAACGCTTTCCTTATGGACAGTTAACTCCACACCTTCTCCAGCAACGTAACTAACATCAGTACACTCCCTTACAAAACTTGCTGAAAATGCACAATCTACACACCGAGGATAATTCTTGTACAGCATCGCAACATAAATTATGACATAAAGAAACAATAACACGCAATACAATACTGAGCGTCGCGAATCCTTTGCTTCGCGCTCCGCCAAAGTGAAAAACATCACAGTTTCAATCAGTGTTAGTGATAAATTAATCAAGATTTTGCGGATTGAGCTGTTGCAGTGAGTTATTTTATTAGGGAATTAGCCTTTCACCCGCACATTAAATTATGAAGACTCTGGAAGAAATCCCCTGCTATAGCCGTTTCTGAAGTTTACATAGCAGTGTTGGCATATTTCCGTTCATACCCGCGTCATTCACCACGGCATGTTGTTTCTGTTCGTTTTTCAGAAAGGGCAAATTGGAAGCTAATCGGCTCCTTCAGATCTTTTTGATGGACTACCGTGACCTAATGGCATGGATGACAGACTTGGCAATGCGAATTTCATCCGGGGAGCCCGCAAAAAACGTCAGAGAAGCTGAGGCATTGCTTGAACTACACATGGAAAGAAAGGTACCAAATGTGTAAATGCGTTCATATTGTCCTATTGTAGTCATTTCTTTCCTTTCGTAAAAATGGTCTATCAGGGTGCCACAATCAGGGACAAAAGTAGTTGACACACTTGTTTAATATGGGTGCTTTTATCAAACATTTTATCCTTTTATGATTTCATTCCTTTTAAACGCCGTAAATCCCCTCACCCCCCGAATCAATGTTGCCTGAGGTAAAAGAAAGACTTGAGGGTCCAAAATACAACATTGATTTTGGGGGGAAGGGGTTGGGGTAGACAGGGGAAGGGGATAGGTATGTCCACTATGCAAAAAGTGGCCATTTTACGAAAGTGTCTCAACACTTTTCTCCCTCATTGCAGTTCCTAATAGAGACCTTACGATTCTAAGACGAAGACGATAACTAAAAAGAGCTTTTCTTAATACTAAGTAGAGCGCGCCTGAACCAGCGTCATTTTGGCGGGAGAACACGATAGCCGTCGTCATTCTACTTTGGGTTTTGGCGGGAATGTGATAGTGTGGGAAACAAGTAAACAGCAGTTAGAAAGTTTTATCATTTTGCGCCCGGGAAAGGACGTAACTTTCCCTAATAAAGATAACCGTGCTAACGTTTTTGATCAACAAAAAAGTACAATAAAGATTTTTGGGGTGTCGACTTTTTGAGAATACGCCAAACATCGTAAAAGTTAAATCTCGTTCTCACGGTCGTTCTCGTCCTCAACCTCGTAAACTGCGTCGAATTTAATGTTTGTTTGTTCTTACAGGGCGTTATTGAAGCGCGCATGGATTCGTTTACCAGTGCGCACGCATTCGGCCTGAGTTTAGTGGATCAGGCCCACTTCGCAGCCGAAGAGATTCAAGAGAATTGTGAGGAGATGACACTGGTGAAAGACGAGCTGATGGAGTCTTGGAAAGAAAAGCAAGTTGAGTTATCACAGTCTTATGAACTACAGGTAAGGGTGGTGTACGCACGCATTGCGTATCTATCATATACAGGCAAGGAAAGACCCTAAGAAACCATCAGCCATTTTCTGGTTGCGCGTGGGACTGGGTCGATGTTGTGTTGAATTACACTATGGGACTGTTTGACAAGTACTGTTTAAAAAACGAGCAGGAGTGCATTATCTCAAGTTTTTACAACTTATAATGGCTTTTTGAATCTCTAATGAGGAAGCCAACTGCACTAACTTAGTGGTTTACAGAGGGATCCTATTATAAGACTAAGCCATTTTGCTAAAAATAATGTACCTGTTAATATAAAAATTAAATATATTAACATTAAAAAAATGTTCTATAATACAAGATAAAAGTATGTATTAATATTTAGCTTTAGATAAGCCGCGCTTAATAGCTGCTTAAATATCTGCAGCAACGTTTCATGCAGTCCAATGCCCGTAGTCGAAAAGGGGAAAAATACAAGAGTTAAAGAACATAATCCTACCACTTAGTGATAGGCAGGACTTAATGCGCGGCATTAATTGTTTATTTTACGGCGCATACATTCAATGTCGTCTCCTGCGCCTTGCAAGGACCGTTTGAAGTGGGGCACGTAAGGTTCTTATTAATAACTAATCCTAAGTATGGAAAAGATTGAACTTCATGAAGAGGGTCATTGTAATACGCTATTACAAAGTAGCGGAAAACTGGGTCAAAATAGGCCATTTCCAAGTTCCCCAGGGCCTCTGTTTCAAAACGAGGGTAGGTGCTCAGCCTTTGATAAGGAAATCATTTTTCATTCTCATGGAAATAGAACTCATTTTCACAAGAAAGGTTGTGCACCTAGCCTCATTTTGAAAGTGAGGGACCTATTCGTCTCCCAAAACAGTCCCATAATTCAAGGCGGCATGACAACTACTAAAGCTTAGTGCAAGTTCACAGTGGCCAATTGCTGGTAGTCATCTATGCGGATCCTAGTTAGCTTTTCAGCGCGGCAATGGTGGTTTGGGTCTACCTTGCACTATAGCATAGTACTTAGCCCTTGGAGAGATCATAATCGTTACAACCACTTCTTTATCAACGTATGGTATTCTGGAAGCTGGTATTATGGGGTGTCCAACCAAACTTTATGAGTCACTCTGTTCTTAACAAAGCGTTTGTGTAGCTGAATTTTCTTGTATAACCTCTCCGTATGCAGCCTTTTTCGGTAAGTTTCTTTCCTGGTCATAAGTTTTCAGGGTGGTCTGTTACATCTGATACACCTTTAACGTTTTCTTGTAGCTCTTTTTGCGCGACGCAGATCAAGCAGACGCGTGGATAGCGACCAAAGAGGCGTTTCTACAAGCAGAAGAATCTAGCGACAGCCTCGACACTGTAGAGACGCTGCTGAAAAATCAACTCAACTTTGAAAAATCGCTCACAGCTTACGAGGAAAAGATCAAAGCTTTACAGCAGTCCTCTAACCACTTGATACAGCAGGAGCACGTAGATTCGGATGTCATAAGCGAACGGTGTAAGGAGGTGCTAGAAAACTGGGAACGACTGAAAAAGCTGGCTACGGCAAAGGTTGGAGATTTAGGGGAATCGAGGAAGCTGTTTCAGTTTTTGAGAGACGCTGAGGAGGTGAGTAATAAGTTATTCGAGAAACGTGGATGTCTCGTCGCACCCACGCAGAAACGTGGGTAGCCTGTTCCAGGTGTTCAGAGTGGGGGACCGGCGCAAAGAGACAAGAGCAGGAAAGATAGCTAGTTGGTGCTGTACAAGTTCGCGGCGCACTCCACTGTCCGAACGCCTGTCATGGGAATCAGTGATAGTATCACCTCTCTATTTATCTGATTTTTTAGTACTACCTTCTCGATTCGCATTACAAACACCACCATCGAAGCCAAAACCCATACATATTTCACGGAAAACTCTTGCTGATTTTTCAGTAATTTGTTGTTACGCCTTGTCTCCGCAGGGTTTTGAAGAGAACTGAGTTCCAATTCATTTAATTCTCTCTCTTAATGGAAAAGAAATCATTTGTGGAATTGAACTTATTTAATTTTAGGCATCCTAGTGATGAACGCTCAAGACAGTTAGATATGTGCAGTAGCAAAAATCTTTTATTACGGACTGTAAGATCCGACGACGCGACCACAACGACAACGTCAAAAAAGAAAGGTTAATAAGCCAAACAACAACTTTGCACGTGCATCACACCTTTTTGTACATTTCTTTGCCGTTTTTGCACGACTGCGACATGAAAATGCCTAATTTCGCGTTTTATGTAGAACGTAAACAAGCACCGACGAAATTTTATTTCTCTTTCGGAACTTGGATATGGTCCCTTGGAATTCAACTTCAGGAGGGTTCGCCTACATTTGACAAAGTTAGTGGGTAGGAATAATGCGATAAAGACTGAAAAACGTAAAGTCACTTTTTAAGCGATGTTCTCGTTGCCGTCCCGTTGTTGGATCTTAAAGTCCCTATTGTCTGTGCTCTTTCAGTTCGCCATTTTGGAAACGAGAAGGGAACTGGAGCCAAAATGCGTCCGGCAGTTGTTTCTGGGATCGTTACTGGGGTCATGCCAGTCAGCTATTGGCCAATTTTTCCCCTGTCCCTGGTAACAGTCCCATAAGCCTTTGCGAAATTAACTGGACCCAGTTTCCTTGTTTCGACTGTGGCGAATTGTCATCCCTTAAATCGCTTTCTTTCTCAAACAAAACAGATTGAGTCATGGATGAACGAAAAACTACAAACCGCGTCTGAAGCTTCTTACAGAGAGACATCCAACCTTGTACAGAAGCAACAGAAACACCAAACATTTGAAGCCGAATTAACCGCGAACAAGGGGCAACTTGACAACGTGCTGAGCACAGGGCAGACGCTTGTCAACTCCACGCCTCGATCACGTGAAACCGTAGAAGCGAAGCTTAAAGATTTGAACGAGCTGTGGAAGTTTCTGGGTGATATGTCCTCAAACAAAGGTCAACGGCTCAAAGAAGCTATTCAACGGCAAACATTTGAAAAGAATGTCGGTGATTTGGAGTCGTGGATGACAGAGACTGAAAACTGTTTGGCCTCTAAGGTTAGTGTAAATCGTTGCTCAACGTCCATGATTGGAGAATTTGAAAAAATGAGCATTTATTATAACTCTTAAAAATTGAACTCACGTTTTGGCAGTAATCATCGTGGGATAACCTTGTTAGTCGGTTTACTGATCTTAGTCGTAAGTTAAAACCACACTCTGCAGTATTATGATCACACCTTAGGATTTCATGCACACGCTCAAAAGTTGAAACACCTTGTACAGCATAATAAACAGTAACACAGGAAAGTACTGCTCAGTAGCTTTCATTTGAATGATCACACTTTAGGATTTCATCCACAAACTCTAAAGTTAGAACCACCTTGTACAGCATAATAAACAGTACCAATGGAACGTGTTGCTCAGTATCTTTCATTTGAATAGTCTCATCATAAGAGTTCATCCACAGATTCAGTTAGAACCACCTTGGACAACATAATAAATAGTACCCAAGAAAGTACTGTTCAGTAGCTTTCACTTTATAATTTCATTCACAGAAAAGTTAGAGCACCTTGTACAGCATTTGTAGCAAATTGTATTTTAATTGATAGAGTATTTGTATATTTGAAGGATTTTGGTAAGGATGTAAAGAGTGCCAATAATCTTATAAAAAAGCAGCAGTTACTTGAAGCAGACATCACCTCGCACGAGGAAAGAGTAAACGAAATCTTGCTTCAGGCAGCTGAGTTTGTGAAAGCTGATCACTTTGAGAAGGATGAAATTGAAGACAGGGCCAAAGCAGTTGCAGAAAGGTAGTAAATGTAGGCTAGTTGTAAGGCCGCTGCCTACTAGTGGCCCAAATCTTCAGTTCACGGACGTTCCACTTCCCATGCATGTCCTCTACCTCCACGGAGCAGCAACTTATTCTTAACACTAACTTCTCACTTTTAAAAAAATTGTTTTGGGGGAGGGGTAGGTGAGCAGTTTAGGAAACTGTCCACCAACCCCTCCCCCAACGCATCCTTAATACTAACTTCTCGCTTAGTTGAAAATTTTTAGCTGGGGAAGGGGTAGGTGGACAGTTTCCCAGACTCTTATGCTCCTTTTATACTTTCTGTTTCTTTCTTTTTTGTCACCACTATGGTGGTGGTGGTGGTGGTGAATTTGAGGGGACTTCTTACCTCCCATACACGCCCTTAACTTAAAGGCTGCTAGTCCTTTATTGTGGTGTTTTCGACCCCTGGGAGAAGACGGGGTTTTGAATGTCTCTCTCTTCCCATACTGTTTACTACTTCCCCTTTCTTGGTGCTCCCATCTTCCCGTGGGGAAGTGTAGAGCCGTCCAGATACATGCCCCCTTCTTTCGATTCCCGCCATTTTCTAGGAGGTCCATGACACCCTTATTAGTACACTGTACTTCTGTTCTTGCACCCTCCTTCCTTCAAGGCTACTGATGTCCTGGAAGAAGGAAGAGACTCGGGAAACGTCCTCTACTCTCTACTACCAGATCATTCCCTCTCTTTAGTGGTGATATTTATCCCTGTGGAAAGACAGAGATGTCAGGATTGCACACATTTCACACCCTATATTCCCAGTTCTCTTTCCCTTTGTATTGGCTTGGATGGGCAGGGTTGTATGAACTTTCCACTCCCCACAACTAGTGTAAAACCGTTCCCGTTGGTCCCCACTGCCCTGAAAAACTAGGAGAACTTGCCCCTTGTAAACCTTACCTTTGGAAAGGAAATTGAATAGAAAATAATCTATTTAAACAATTTGCAATGTCTTTCACTCAAAACAGCGCTCTGGTGCTTGATATCCCTTTATAAGCTCGATTCTAAATTTAATAGAATTTATTCTGAATGTTTTATTTAGGTTCATGGGTCTCTCCAAGCCGGCTGAAGCGCGGAGAGATAAACTACAAGACTCGCTCGTTCTTCACCGATATCTCGCCAATGTGGAAGAAGAGCTTGCCTGGATACGAGACAAGGAACCGCTTGTTAAGACTGATGATCTTGGGCGCAACCTAATCGGTACGGTTGTAGACAGGGAGCAAATGCAAGCCTATATTCGTTTTTCTGACAATGTAGTCACAAATTCTAGAAGACTCCTTTAATTCGGCACTTCGTGCCTAGTCCGGAAACATCGTTTTCAGACTACGTTGTCGTTCGGGAGACAATCGTTCCTACCCAGACAACCATTGTCAGCGCCATTCGACTATAATCCGGACTAACTTGAAACATAATCGCAGGATGCTAAGTTTGGTCACGTGTAAATATTTGTACAGCTTCAGTCGCAGCACGGGAAAAACTGGAATTAAGATCAAACATAATGCTTCTGTCCCTTGTTAATGCAGCTGCCTAAGATATCTTTGAAGTTTTGGCTGCTCATTGTTGGTTTTCTTCATGCGATGAGGTCAAATAAGTTTGCATTACAATTTATATCACTGTGGTCAACTGCGATTCCGTTTGTGACGTCTGTTTTTTTATTATTAAGTGTCATTTATTTTATTCATTTTTAGGAGTTCAAAACCTTCTCAAGAAACAAGAGGCTGTTGATGCAGAAATAACAGCGCATGAGCAGCTTATAAATGCAGTGATTTCCACCGCTGAACAGCTTTTAGAGCATGAACACTACGCTGCGAATGAAATCGAGGCTCGGTGTGCCAAGTTGCAGGACAGCTGGGCCGAGCTGACAAGTTTGTCTGCAGCTCGACAGCAAAAATTACAGGATTCTCTCAAAGCTCAACAGGTTTGAAACTTTAAAATTTAAACTTACTTATTCTTGTAATTGCGTGTAGTCTGTTTCATCTCTTCTTAATCAGATATCAATGTATTAGTTATTTACCATTGACCTTATAAAAATTGCGCTTCATAGAAGCCTATAAACGAACTGGAAACAAATTTTTTGGCGTAGCAAACAAACACGTGCTTCGCGGGTGTAGTAAACAGACACAAGCGCGTGAGGATTTATGTAATCTGTATGGTAATCATTTCCGCGGCGCGAGTGCGCTGTAAAGGGTCCCAAAGAAACGAAGCCCAAGATGTGTAGAGTCTTTTCTCGTTTGTAATTTTGTATTCCTTCATTTCCTAGTTTTACACAGAGGTGACCGAAGTAGAGACCTGGATACGAGAGAAACTGCCGCGAGTTTCGAGTGAGGACTATGGCCGAGACGAGACTAGTGCCCAGTCCCTGCTTCGTAGGCACGAGACTCTTGAATTGGAGTTAGATAGTTACAGTGCAAAGGTTAAAGATCTCAGGAACACGTGTCAGGATTTGGTAAAGGCCGAGAATTTCGATGCAGAGAGAATTCAAAGGCGCCAGGTAATATATATATATACAGCTATTTCGAGAAAGGTTGTCGGAAAAAATGTGCACGCGACAATCCCGAAAGGTAATATGGGATATGATCAATACTCTGTTTCTGACACTGTAGCTGTCGAACCTACTTTTGTTGCTTTCCTTTAGCACTCGCAAACACATTTCCATGGCCTTTCGTGCCAATTTTTTCAAATTTCTCTGAAGAACAGTGAACTCAAAACCACCCACAATGCCTTTCGAGATTGTCGCGTGCACTTTTTCCGACAACCTTTCTCGAAATAGCTGTATATGTATATTTTTTTCTAAACTTAGGGATGTTTAGCAGTTTTCCAATATAAGATCTGGACACCTATAACTTTAGAACCGGGAATGGGAACCGCCATACTGAGAGGCAAAAGTTGCACTGGGACAAGACAAACAAAGGAAATTACCTTTTAAAATTATGTATGCCTTTTGTTGGTCTTGCCCCAGTGCGACTTTTGCGCCCCAGCATGGCGGTTTTATACCACGTGAATGGCAATCTGCAAAGGGCCTATTGTTTCTGAGATCAATACTGGGGAGTCGCCGGTCAGCTATTGGCCATGGGGTCCCTATTAATAGTCCCAGAAGTCTTTGCGAAAGTTAACTCGGCCCAGTTCCCTTCTCCTTTCTATAGTGCCTAATTGGATAAAGAATTAAATTCGGAGCTTCGGAGCATGCAAACAAGTTGTTTTTGCTTTTGCCTTTGTTCCTGATCTGGTAACAAATATCCGCAGGATGTTAACTTTGAACCAGTCATAACGTTTAAGTGCAAATAAGAGAAACTAGACTGGTGACAGCAACTCTTCTAACATCTCAACAAATGGCGACGACAGTGCATTTGTTTGGCTTCAAAATTCTTCGGTACCTAAGTTTAGAAGCAGTTTTCGTCGATAATGATGTGAAAATTACCCTTACGAAAATGTACACTTTGAGGCGAATGGCCAAACGGCAGTTATCCCAGACTGTTATCAGCGAGTCTCTCTTTTGCTCTAAAATCCGTTGAACGAAAGCACAAAAGCGAGCGCCGTATGTGCTCGTTAAAGTAATCAGTTGCACCTCTGACTTCGTATATTTTCGTTTCAGTCGGAGATGGAAACTCGTTTCCAGCGACTCAGCGATAAAGCATCTGAACGTCACCAGAGACTCCTGGACTCAAACCAACTCTTTAACTTTTACCGAGAAGCTGACGAAGTCGAATCGTGGATTGCCGAGCGGGAATCGATTGCCATGTCCGATGACTACGGTCGAGATCTAGAACACGTGGAAACGCTCCTTAAGAAGTTCGAAGACTTCACCCGTGACTTGGTCACGTCACGAGAAAGGATTGCGAGTCTTACTGCGCAAGCGCAAGCGTTATTAGATGAAGGCAATAGCGAAGGGGAGGTAAGGGAGCTTTTGTGATTTCAGTTGTGTATTCTACATTGTTGATCCTGTGGAGGAGTGAAAGCCGAGAGGTAAACACTTCGAACTTCGGCTCTGTAGGTCAAGTGGAAGAGGGCGGGGTGTGTCCCCTAGTGCAGATCGACGCAACACTGATACAACCAGGGCTCGAAGTTAACTTTTTAGTGCACTTGCAAAGTTTTGCTAGTAAAAATTTTTTCCACTAGCAAATTCTTTCCCTTTGTTTGAGAGACATGGATGATTCTAACTCGCAAACTTTTGCTAGTGGATTTTTTTCTCACTCGCAAACTATCAAAATCACTCGCATTTTGCGAGTTTGCGAGCATTAATTTCGAGCCCTGGGCCAACACTGATTCATCACCGACCCAACTCCGATCCAGCACTGATCCAACACCGACCCAACAGCGAGCTAGTCTCAAGTACCTTCTCAAACTGGTCAATTGAAGTGAAGGCTTTGCACAGTACTTTAAAGAATGTTTTAGTCGTGTGCACGCCTTGCGTGTCTATCTCTGTATTGAATCATGGGATTGCAAACCCATGTACTTGGCTGTATAGGCTTTGCTGTTTATTCCTGTTCATGTTTATTGATATAGGATTGAATTTTGTGACGGCGACCTTAAAGCCGTTTATCCTTTCTTAAATTAAATGACATTATCTTAAATCTGAATCCGAATGTAGTCGTTAATTCGATATCAGCTGTTCTTTAATTTAAATAAACTATTTTGATTGAGTTTTCATACTTGCGTCTAACAGGCCATTGAAAACCGAATGGAGGAAGTCTGTTCTATGTGGGATACGTTAAAAGAGAGAACCAACTCGCGGCTAGAGACTTTGGACCGAGCTAGAGAAATTCACGCTTTTAATCGGAACGTGGAAGAAACAAGGGCCTGGATTCAAGAAAAAGAGGCAACTTTGATGTTTAGTGACGATGGGGCACGTGATCTGAGTAGTGTCCAGGCCTTGCAGAGAAAACACCAAGGTTTTCAGGTCAGTGGCCTTAGAGTGGTCGTCGTACAGTCAAACCCAGTTAATATGTAGGGACACTGAAGGGACCATAGAAAGTGTCCGTATTAACGGGGCTGTGTCACAGCAGTCCAGTTCATTTTGTTTTGTTTTGCCAATTACTCGCCCTCAATCGCTATGGAACTTAAAGTAGGCAAAGAAAGTGCACGTAAATGACAAAATCAGAGATTAGAGACAAGTAAACGTGTCCCCTGAGCATTATTTTTGAAGCTGCAAACAGCAGAGATAAACTTTGAAAAACTGGTAGGCTGAACAGTTTTCAAAAACCCTGATTTCAATCCGTTTCAATCTTCTTCAGTTTTGCCCATCCGTGGCAGCTTTTGTATCTCTTGTGTTATGTTAACCTTCCTTTAATGTTTTAAGCGGTTATTTTTATGTTTCTTTTAATTTAACAGGCATTTTGCAACAACCTAATTTGGCTGAATTTCGTGACAGCTCCTTTAAGTGGTTGTCCGTCAAGCGGGGTTCGACTGTATTAATTTTCGGCTAATTTTCACCTGATTATTATTGCCTGTACAAGATGGCTCTTAATTTGATTCTGTGGACAAAATCCTAAAGTGTGCAGAATTTCGGGGGACAAACAAGCTGTTTTCGCCACTTTAGAACCGAGAAGGAAACTGGCCTTAGTTAATTTTCACCGAGATTTCTGGGATATTAGTAAGTTAACGCAACAGGACGGCAGAAAGAAGAGGACGGAAAAACGCTTGAGTGCATGTGGCAAACATGACGGGGCTATTCCTTGCGTGTTTTGTCGGGAATTCACTTAACATTGATGTTTTTGCTTTTCAACAAAAAGACTGTTTAAAAGAATGTGAAGTTTGGCGGAAGGTTTTTTCAAACAAAATTGTTTTCACGCTTGTCACACAAGGTTTGCCGTGGTCTTTCCTCTCTCGTCCTGTTGCGTAATTTCACTATTTACTTGGGACGTGCAGGTCTGCTGTTGGTCAATTTTTTTTTCGTGTCCCCAGCAACAGTCCAGTGTGCAAAGAAAGTAGTGTCCGATAGCCCGGAGCTGGTGGATTTTGCTATCGGGCTAGTGAATTCTGTTTTTAACTTGCCCGGCGGGCAAGTTATGTTTTTTGAGGAATTAGAATAACAGAAGAACCGCGAAATCAATTCTGCTAGTCAAAACGTTTTTGGGCTAGTTGAAATGAGGTCTGGGCTAGTAAATGCTAGCTTCAGCTGTAAAAATGATTTTCTTTACACCCTGCAGTCCCAGAAGTCTTTGCGAAAATTAACTCGTCCCAGTTTCCTTCGCGTTTCTAAAGTGGCGAATGCAAACGTGGCGAATTCAAATGACAGTTTCCGAGTAGAACTTTCCTGTTTTACTGGTTTTTGGATTCCAACTAATTCTGAAGTGTGAATGCTTGACGTTTTTCCTTCAGTACTTTTGTTTGTTGGGTAAGTCACAACACGTCTGGTTTGGAGTCCTTTCAAGCGAACCCTAAAATATTGTTTACTTTGGTTTTTTAGTTGGATCTCAAGGCACTCGGAGAGAAGGTCGAATCAGTGTCCCAAGAAGCTGAGGACCTCGCGTCAAGGTTCCCCGAAGGAGAGGAACATCTACAGGAACAAAGGGACGAGGTCTTGTCGTCATGGCGCCGCCTGCAGGAAAAAGCCAGCAGTAAAAAATCCAATTTGACACAATCTGAAGAGCTACAAAAGTTTTTAAACGACTTCAGGGATCTTATGTAAGTGTTCTTTGTTGCATTTGATTTTTATACTAAGTGACGTAAGACCAAAACCTGAAGCAGTGTTGTCGCAGTGGCAGGCTCAAGTCCAGCTGTGACCTGTGGCTGGAGTTGTTTGACGTTAGTCAGTAGAGCTGCAATGATACATTTTTTAACGATACAATAGAGAGCTTTAGATTTGAGGACGAGAACGATTACGAGTACGAGATTTAACTTAAAGGTTTTTGTGCGTGTAAAAAAAAGACACGCCGGAAAGCTTCAATAGGCCATTTGCAATAAGAGGCATGTGACATCGTTTTTATGAAAATAAAAGTTATATGATTTTGCCTTCGAAAAACGATTAGTGGGTCATATCTTAAACAAAATAATGGTGATTTGGTTTTTCAAACCCGCACCATTTTCTTAAAATGAATAAGTTCGTAAATGGTCACGTGACCAAAATGTGATTTTTGAAATTATGACACAAATTTTGCACTTAAACTTCAAGGAAAATGTTGAAAAGATGATGTGATAACGTTTACAGCACATCTGAGCGTAACTATGAAACGGTGAACAAGGTATAAGCAAGAAGTAATTTTGGCCGCCATGTTGGAGGGCAAGAGCGTGCCCTCCAACATGGCAGCCAATACAAACCATAGTACTTTGCTGAAAAATCAAAGTGCCATAAAATATCTCCCTTAAATGCGTTTCCTCTCAAATTTCGGGCGTAAGATAATTTTTGTGTGCGCTAACAATTTTTGGCATCAGCAAGATTCCAACTCATTGTTTAAAGGAAGCATTGGTCACGTGATCTCTTAGTGCAAGTGGTCTATTTACATTTTCGTTAAAACTCGTAGTAGAATGACGACGGCTACCACGTTTTCCTGCCAAAATGACGCTCGTTCACGCGCGAGCAATACTCATTGTTGAGAAAATCTCGTACCCGTAGTCGTTCTCGTATCAGAATCTAAATGTCTCTGATGCAGATCGCGATGCAAGGGCCACGATACGATACGTTACAAACAAACTAGCTGAGTAGTTCCCATTGCGTGGGGACGCACAAGACTGTACAGCTGCGTCGGTTCCCCATCTTGGCCGCCGTCTTGGATAAGACGAGATGCTTGCGAAGCAGGGATGTTTTGCTTTCTTTCGTTTTCGTCATCAGTCGGCCACAAAGTTAATAGCAGCGCGCCATTCATAGAGTTAGTGAGCGTTCCTTGCCGGATTTGTTCTAAATGTTAGAGTTTTACCCGTAGACGGCACGGACAATCATAGGGCAGCAAAGGTGACTCCAGTTGTTTTGATATACCGACAGCTAAATGGCGAAGAGTTGCATTGCAGTTTGACTTCTAGGTAGGCAGCAGCTGAGTTAGGCGGCTTACGTCAAAGAAACCGGTACCAGTCATAACCTACAATCGACTGGCAATTGAAAATACTGTCCCAAGAGGTGTTTATTAAGAAATGGCGTTGGATAAGCCTAACACTGGACAAGTATTTTAGTTAGAGAGATGTCTCCCAGATAGTTTGTACAGCGACATGTCATGATGCTTCTGAAATTACAAGAAGACAGTTTCATAGAAGTTAAGTGCTTTCCTAGAGGCTAGCCGTGGTGAGTATAATAGGGAGCTTTAGCATCGACGATGGTGACGGCAGCGTAAACGTCACGTTGAAAAGGCATTCGTGTTTTTTAAACATTGTCGCGTTTATTCCAATCCGCTAAAAATGTTAAATATAAGCGAATTTCCCTGGAGTTGATTTCTTGGGGACCGCACTCAAGTTTGGAAAGAGAAAGAAAAATTCGTCGTCGCTTGTTTACGTCCTCCATAAAGCGTGAAATCAGGCATTTTCACGTCGTAGTCGTGCAGGGACGGCAAAGAAATGTACAAAAAAGCGTGATGCACGTGCAAAGTTGTTGTTTTGCTTAACAAACCCATTGCTTTTTCGGCGACCTCGTTGTCGTCGCCGTCGTCGTTGCTAAAGCTCCCTAATAACTTAACATGAAGAGAGTTAGAGAGTTGAGGGATAGACGAGGTGTATTATAGGCAATGTGAAAATGGTGAATAATAGACAGAGTTGTAGAAAAGCCTTCCAGGCATTTATTTGGGGTTTTATAAGCTTTATGTTTAATAGCAACGATGTACGGCTGCCAAGAACAATGCGTTAAAGCCCTTTTTTTTCTTTTCTTTTCTGTCTGTTCAATCAAACGCGGGTCTATCGAGTCAGGTTTAAATGAGAAACACGGTAATGCGTACTGTACAATACGGTTTTCGGTTACTTGTTGGAACTAATACATGTTAAAGAAGTGAATTTACTAAGAAGTTTATTTTCCCATTTTAGGTCGTGGATTGGCCATATGTCGTCAGTTATCATTGAGGACGAACTGCCTGATGACGTCACTAATGCGGAGAGTTGCTTTGCTCGTCATCAGGAGCATAAGGCTGAAATAGACACTCGTCAAAGAAGTGTCAATGATTTCTACCAAGCGGCTGACAAACTTATTGGGGACGGACACTCTGCGTCCGCGGATGTCAAAGAAAAAAAGCAGCGGTTGTCAAAAGCATGGCAGGCGCTGCAAACTACGTGGAATGAAAAAGGAATGGAACTGGAACAAAGTAAAGAGGTGCTGGTGTTTAAACGGGACGCTGACCAGTTAGAGGCCTGGCTCAATGCACGTGATCTTGATCAGGAATCGGGTGACGTCGGCGATTCGTTAGAGGGGGTGGAAGACCTGTTAAAGAAGCACGAGGAGTTTGAGCAAATGCTTCTTGCTCAGGAAATGAAATTATTGGGAATTACGAAATTGACGCAGCAAGAGGAGATGAATAAACAGAGTGAAAGAGAGAATGAAATGAGGGAAGAACAGGAAAGAAGGGCAAGAGAAGAAGAAGAGGAACGTGAACTAGAACTGAAGGAAAGAAAAAGACGAGAACAAATAAGAATGAAAGAAGAAGCCGGCAGAAAGGACAAAGAAAGGGAAAAGCAAATGATACTTAAAGGAGAAGCCGAGAGGAAAGAGAACGAAAGGAAACGGAAAGAAGCCGAGAGAAAAGAGAAAGAGAGAGAACAACGAGAAGAAGCTGAGAAGCTCAGAGCTTTGGAAGAAAAGAAAATGGCGGAGGCAAAGGCCAAACAAGAGCAAGAGAAAAGGCGACAGGAAACCGAGAGGCAAGTGAAACTGGACGAGCGGAGGCGACAAGAAAAGATTGACGACGACAATAACAATAAATCGGCCAGCACTTCTCAAGACCAGCAAAAAGGATCCGTTCCATCCACTGTTGAAGGAATCTTGCAGCGGAAACAAGAGCTTGAATCTGGTGGCAGAAGGGCCCATGTTCGCATGTGGAAGACGCTGTACACGGTGTTACGCGGGCACCAACTTTTCTTCTATCGCGACAGGAAGGACGCGCAAAGCACCAACTATGCTGCACCTCCAGTGGACTTGACGGATGGATTCTGTGAAGAGGCCAGTGATGTGGTCAGACGAAAGAATGCTTTTAGGTTACTCTGTGACGACGACTCTGACTTCTTTTTTGTTGCAAAGGATTCAGAAGATCTCGAGCGATGGGTCAAGAGTATGAGCGAAGCCTGCGGCCAAATTGACCTCGATATC